>JAHMML010000110.1:286008-301678 GCA_020341155.1 Eciton burchellii | reverse complement strand
GGCCATGGTTGTTGCACGTAAAGTTGAAGAATTATCCGAGAACTGGACAGTGATCCACTGGATCCCAAATAAATTAGCAAACTCATGTATATGTGACACTACGAGGAAGCACTGCGACACGCGATGATCAGCATAGGGCATAAGAAATGCTACGAGAAACCAAAGGCAATGGTCGCACTTTTGTTAGAGCAAGTATCTAAAATATTGTAACTGTTAATTTGTTTGACCATTAAAGAAGATTGTTGTGTTTTCTACGACTCTCATCTTTACTGAACACACTCCCCTCGAATCGGCAATAAATAAATATTTAAACGGTGGTACGCGAAATTATCAAAGGTGCATTGTTTTTTGTCCTTCGAGCCGGATCCGCGGATAGTTGATACTCGATTGTATCAGTGCGTTGTTGGTGAAACGGAAAGTTTGATATAAAGGATCATCTCTGGTGCTGTTGTCACCAAGTGCCCGTTATAAGAATCATCACGAGCTGGATCAGAAGCCACGCTCGTGCCGCTATCGCTTTCTTTCCCAAAGCGATGAGCTCTTTCATAGCTCACGTAAAGGACACGTGACACGATACACGCTCTTGGGGAAAACGAAGCCCGGAATCTAGTGAAGAGTAGTACCAAGTTCATGGAAAAGGATACTCAGCATCGTCAAACTGTGTCACGACGTCTTATAATGATGTTGCATACACGCAAAGTGTAACGCCAGTGACATACGTGCATCGCTGGCTCGCACCTCGCGAGCAAGTTTCCAGCTGAAATGCTCGATCTAAGGAACGCTGTCGATAGTTCAGCATTTCTTATGCCCTATGCTGATCATCGCGTGTCGCAGTGCTTCCTCGTGGTCTCACATATATACGAGTTTGCTAATTTATTTGGGATCCAGTGGATCACTGTCCAGTTCTCGGATAATTCTTCAACTTTACGTGCAACAACCATGGCCGAAGATCTTTTTTTTTTTAACTCCATTTATACTTCAGTCTCGCTACCAGTGGCTTTGCGAGGCGTTGTTGAATCTTTTGTGTTTCTCTATCTAGGTTTGTTATTGCTCTTTGTTTTTGTTCTGAGGCCGAAGATCCGCATACATTCATTACGGCACAGACCAATTGGTCGGATCAAACGCGTCATCATCAATTATAAGAAGCTTCCAAAGGCTACCGCTACGCTTACAAAAACAAGATTCACGTCTGGAGAAGTATTGGGAGAAGGTTCAGTAGCGCCACGACAAAATCACTGTTGCGGCGATGGCTGAAGACCGCCGAAGAAGCTATCTTATTTCTTTCAAGATGAATTCCTCGCTGTCGAGGACGCCTACAACGAAGCTGCGGACTACTCAGAAAGCTGTAAGTAGTTCTGTAAAAACGGAAAGTCCTGCATGTAACTCCGGTACTGACTCTAGATCTCGCGACAAAACGAAATCGTCTTCGTTAAGACTACCATGTATTCCAATTCGGACATTTTCTGGTAAATTTTTCGAATGGGAGAGTTTCCGTCACATTTTCAAATCTCTAGTCGATTCGAATGCCGCGATGACGAATATATCAAAATTTCATTATTTAAAGACGAGTGTTATTCGTGGTGATGCCGGATTGTTGCTTAATAGATTTAAAATTTCTCCTGAAAGTTATGACAATGCGTGGAAGATGTTGTTGGCGGATGACAAAAGAGCGTTAGTCCATACACATCTTCAGTCATTCATTTGTCTTTTGAAGGGAAAATCCGACACCGCCACCGAAGTAAAGAAACTGCGAAACACCGTATCAGTCGCGCTCGCGGCGTTGTCGAATCTGGGATGCCAGATCAGCTATTGAGATCCTATCTTGGTATTTATTATTACAGAGAAACTTGGCTAAAAAATACGGACAGAATGGAATCTAAAACATGGCGATACTAAGGAATATGCCTTATACCAAGAGATATACGCATTTCTGAGTTGCCCTATTCGTGGGCTTGCCGACTTTGCGGATGCGGAAGCCTGATATCGTTACCGATAAATAAAGATCGTTTCTTCGTTAATAATGTATCGGTTCAAAAATGTGTCAATTGTACCGGTTCACATAGTTTAGCAAAATGAAGAAATGAGAAATTTCTGTCATTATCGGTCGAACAACGCAGTACTCTTGCTAAGGAAAAGCAAGTCTATTTCAATTGTCTACGATCGGGTCACTTCACGAAATGTACAAGTAGATCGCGATGTACGCATTGTCGGCGCACGCATCACTCGTTATTACATCCTGACGAAGGCGAGACCATTAAGAAAATCGTTAACTAAGCGCCCGGTACCGATGTCTCAACAACGCAACCAGTCGCAAGCACTTCTTCCGTTGCTGGAAGCACCATGGTTGCACATGTTCAAACCGTACGAGCGAAAGTTCCGCGTGCCGATTGCATATTTCTAGCTACCGCATGGGTAGATCTTCACATCGCGGAAGGCCGTATTAAAGTTTGCGCGTTCCTTGATCAAGGTGCGATTCTCAGTTTTATTTCCGAGTCTCTCTGTCAGACTTTGCGAATCAAGCGACAACGCGCCGTTATCCCGATAAGTTGCTTTGGAGAAATTGGTGGCGTTTTTGCGAAAGCGAAGGTTTTGCTCGGATCGTCCCCTTGGAACAAATCTGAACCAATGTTGTCATTAACGTTGTTAACACGTTGTTCCACGTGTTACGTTCTACAGGGCCTCACAAATTCGAATCATGGTCCCATTTAAGCGATCTTGAGCTGGCGGATCCAACAAGCCATCACCCAATCCATTTTCTGATTGAATCGTATTTATTACCATCGCTGTTCATAGGCGAACTTTCCCGTCTGGGCCCGGCAGACTCACCCATAGCTCAAAAAACTGTCTTTGGTTGGATCATATCCGGTCCTGCAAGTATGACTACGTATAATACGGACAAGGCTCACGTCTCACTTTGCATCACAGAGTGTGATACCAATCGACATTTCTGAGTTGCGCAAAGCCGCTCAATTTTGGTTCTGCTTCGTTCAGAAAGCTCACTTCCCAAAGGAGTGGAACTCCCTGAGCAATAACGAGCCGATTCCGAAATCCAGTGCTTCAAAATCTTTGAACCCTGTGTTAGCTGGAGATTCGTTACTCCGGCTTGGCGGGCGGTTGCGAAATGCTGTCCTAGAATATTGCGAGAAACATTCCATCATATTGCCGCGGCATCGCATCTCTGAGCTTCTTATAGATCATGCGCATCAAGCTACTCTTCATGGTGGCACGCAACTTACGCTGCGCATTTTAAGACAAGAATATTGCATCATAGGAGATCGGAATCTCGTCAAAATGCATATCCGTCGATATGTGATTTGCGCACGTCAATCGCCCAAATTCCCAACTCAACTAATGGAAGACTTGCCTGAATCACGAGTTAATCCCTCACCACCATTTTCTCATACTGGCATTGATTACGCAGAACCGTTCGGCATCATATCGTTCGTAGAACGTGGTCAGAGAACACGAAAACATTATATAGCGTTATTCGTTATTGTCTTGCTACCAAGGCGATTCATTTAGAAATTGTGGAGGATTACATCACTTCTGGGTTCCTAGTAGCGCTCTGTCGATTTGTGAGTCGACGCGGTTTACCGGCTCACATGTACAGTGATAATGGTATGAATTTTCATGGTACTGATCGCGAACTTCAGACAAGTTTCCAAGCGATGAGTTCGGATTCGACCTTGCAAACAAGTCTTGCAAATAATAGAGTACAGTGGCATTTTATTCCCCCGGCTGCGCCTCATTTTGGAGGACTTTGGGAAGCCGGTATTAAGAGTTTTAAGTTTCATCTGCGTTGAGTTATTGGTTCTCGCATGCTTTCCAAAGCCGAATTTACGACGTTACTGTGGCAGATTGAAGCATATCTAAATTCACGACCAATCGCGGCGCTTAACGATGATCCTAGCGATTTATTCGCGTTGACGCCGGGCCACTTCTTGATTGGCCGGCCACTTGTTTTCGTTTTCAGAAGACTCCGTACTTGAAATTAATGCGAATCGGCTGTCGCGATGGCAGTTCGTGCAAGTCAAGCAGGAGCAGATTTGGCGCTTTTGGTCGAGGGATTACTTGCATTCTTTGCAAGTTCGGAATAAATGGTTAAAGCCACAATCGGATATTAAGGTTAACGATTTAGTCATCGTTAGAAATCCGCAGCTTTCCCTTCACGGTGGGAATTGGCTTGTGTAGTACAAGTGTATCCGGCTTCAGATGGACCCGTCCGTGTGGTGATCTTACGTACAGCATGTGCTCATTATAAGCGACCAATAGTCCAGATCTGTAAACTGCTGGTGCCGACCGGGAACAATGCGTTGAAGAGCGAAGCTCCCTAGAATAAGGGCGCATTCGTCTGTGCGCATTCATTTTATACTTATTGTAATGATCCGTTTCTTTATCCGAATTCCGTTTTATTGTTATTGTATATTGCGAATTGAATTATCATTGTAAGTGTATTAGAATTTCGTCTCCGTTTCGGATACGAGGCGGGCGGTAAGGATATGTTAAGGATTCTGATAGATGATGTTTTCTTAGAATGTTCTTGATGTAACAAATATAAATCCAATATGAGTAACAAAGCGAATGGACAGCCCGTCGCTATTGTTGTCGAAATAAAAAAAAGGAGCATTGCTATCGCTCGGCAGTTATCAAGCGGCGAAAAAATAGAGTCAGTATCTTATGAGCAGCCAAAGGCAACGGTCATACCTTTGTTAAAGCAAGTATCTAAAATATTGTAACTTGTTTGGCCATTAAAAAAGATTGTGTTTTCTCATCTAAATATACTCCCCTCGAACCGGCAATAAATAAATATCTAAATAGTGTTACGGGAAATTATCGAAGGCGTATTAAAAAATATATACGTAATTTTATATGAAATTATATGTATTTTGTGTAAATATATAATATAATATAATACAATAAGATAATATAATATAATACAATAAGATAATACAATATAATACAATAAGATAATATAATATTATACAATACAATAATTACGATATAAATTAACAATAATGCAATATAAATGATTATAATATAAATAATTCAGTCTTTTCGGAATATCAATTACATTTAAAGAAGTGATCTAGATATAAAAAAATCTACTGATTATTCGAAATAATGTTAGTTTAATCTTGAATTAGTCTGAAATTAGTTCTTTTGATCATATTGATCACAGAATTTTGTATTATTTTTTCCATGCATCTATTATTGCATCTATTGATTCTTTATATCCATATTTGATTCTTTATATAGATACAGAAACTTGTCTTTACATTCGGTTTTAAATATTAAACATTTTATTAAATACTTTTCTAAGATTTGTTGTCCAATCACGTATCAATTGTCTCTTGGTTCTGTATCATTGTTTGCATGTCACTGTCTAAGTATGGAAGTATAATTTACCTACGCTTATAATAGAGTTCGAACGTTTTATTATTATAATACTTTACAAAGATCAATCTGTGAAATAATTTTGCTCAACCTTGGTCAGCCTTTATTAAATTGGCGTAAAAAATTTGTTACATAAAATTTGTCAATAAAAAGATGAAGTGATAAAGTCTTAAAACAAATTTTTATTACTTTTTATTAAAATGATTATTATTAGTTTTAATGTACCTCTTCTATATATTGCTATGTACTGCTAAAAGCAAATTTTTTTGTATATATATATTTATTTATTTAAAAACTTCTAGATGTAAATAAAAAAAAGAAAATGGTGGCTTCACTTAACTCAAATATTCACTGCACAATGATAAAAAACTTTTACACCAAATTGATATTAAGCTTCCCAAATACTCGATGCATGATAATATATTTTATACATAATAATATATTTTATAATAATATTTACTTGTAAGTCTTCTTCCTCTTTTTATTCCAAAATTCCAGATATCCTATTGACACAGCGTTCTCGAGTGCCTTGGGTTTAATAATTGGGTTCATCGGAATAATATTTTTAGATGCCTGCTCTATGTGAAGTTTGTGTATTTCTGATAACTGAAAATGAGGAATGATATTATTACACTTTTAACGAAAGAATTTGAAAAATTTAATGTTGTTTATTACAATATATTAATATAATATAAATTACCTTGTCGATAACATCTTCTATAGCATTCACCCACTCTGTATCTGGTGTAAACATTGAGAATATTTTATTTAAGTATGTTATGTGGAACACTGTTTTGCTACAAGAATAAGTCACATTACACTCGGCCAATGGTAAAATGCAATATACATTTTGTGAAGTATTTGGTTTGCAAAGTACCCAAATATCATCAAAAAGGATAATGTGTCTTTTCTCGGGAACTCCATCTTGCTTTGGAAAATATATTACTGTGCCTTGTTTGATTAATATCCTTCCAGATTTAATGATATCAATTGATTTGTTAATTGTTTTCTTATTAATGGATTTTTGTAGATTTAACATATATTGCAATTGTTCAGTCTTCTCGATGAAAGTGTTTATATATTCCATAGATTTTTCCATTTCAACCAAACATGCTGCAAATAATTTGAGATTATATAAAAATACAAGAAATATAAGAAAATAAATTTTTGCAACTTGTAATAAGAAACTTAATTATAACTTAACTCTTATAGTTCTAATATAATTACCTTGCAAAGATTTATATTCCTTGTGCGTAGAAGGAGTATGTGTCAACATATGTTTAAGAAATAATCGATATCTTGATACTCTTCGTACTGGTACAATTAATAGGAAACTTAATTTGTTACCTATTTTAGCTTCTTGATTGCGAATGAATTTCCTGAGCATAACATTCTTCTTTTGGCTTGTCTATTGATAAAGTTTATGGATTAAAATATATAATAAAAATAAAGATATATAATATAACTCATATTATTAATGAATTTAATATTTATAACTTACCTTTAATAGATCTAATATTTTCATACAATTGGATGCATAAATGGAATATATCTTGAAGAATGGAGCTAGTTTATGAAATATGTTGACTATATTTTCAAGATTATCTTTCAGTCCTGTTACTAGTTGGCCATTCACATTATATAACCATTTTATATTATCCAATAATTTGGTAAACGATGAATCAACCAATAACTTCTTTTCAATAATAGGATGTATGAAACGCTAAAAAATAAAATAAAATATATAATTATGATATGGTCATGATTGTTATAAGTATTTTTTGTTCGAAATGTTTTAAAATATACCTGTGCTAAAGTTTCTAGCTGTTGTAAATAAACAACTTCTGAGTTCAATATTTTTTCAATAACTTTTAATCTCAGCATTTCTTCTTTTTTTTCTTCTTTTTCTGTACATCTTCCTCGGTTTTCGTTTTTGTTATTCAAACCTATAACAATATTATGATATAAAATTATGTCAATAAAATGTATTTATTATACACATATATATGTAATTTTTATATTTATAAATAGATAATGTAACAGATAACATACCTTTCTTATTAACGATGTCTTCCTGATCTATAAGTTGTTTTAACTTTGAGCTAAGTATAGCTCTTGAAGATAATAATGAAAACATATTAAAATATATAAATGATATAAATATGAAAAAAGTAAGATCGCTCCTTTTAAGAATTGTTTTCGCACGTTGACAAATGCGTTGAACGTTAATATAGTTAATATAGTTACCTTCTCATTAAAAATGAGATAATTTACGCAATACTTCGATTTACTTCTAAAAATATATGGATATAACTTGTATATATCTTGTAGTTTATATATTCCTAAATTTATAACTTCTAAATCTTGTATAACTTGCATAAGTCCGCACGATCTCTTGTTATTTGATCTGTGATATCTTATTTCTTATTAAACTAGATGCAAATTGAAGCATTCATTGAGGCCTCCAATTGTTTATCTTTATTTATAAGTTTATATAAACGTATGACTGCGCATGCGTATACAGCGCCATCTAATCTCATGGTCATGATCTATTTTTAATAGCTTTTGTAAAAGTTGATAAATACTTAATAAATATATTATAAAAACTTTTACTTTTATTAGTAAACTTACTTTTATTAGCTTTTACTAGCTTTTATTAGCTTTACTTGATTTTTTCCTCATCAACTTCTTTGTTTATTAATGGCATTATAACTTTATGATTTCTTATAGAAATTATTAATTTTATATTTTTACTTTATTTAACGCTATTTATAAAAAAGAAAAAAATGATCTTTCTTTACTTTTTTATTCAAGCTTTAGCCTTATTTTCATTACTAATTCCATTAATATCAATATACATTATAACTTATAATTATTTTATAATTTAAACTATTATAATTATAAGTTTAATACTTATAGGCTAATACTTATAACTAGGCCTACCTCCTTTACACTTTTGATTTCCTATAATTTGTACACACACACATATATATATATATATTAATTATATATATATAAATTGAAATACAATTTTAATTTCTTTTTCTATTCAAAAAATTATTCCATTTATTATTTTTTCACTAATCTTCTGTCATTCATTAATATTTATATTAATTATTCTTTTAACAATAATTATCCCCCCCTTTATTATTTAAAATAACAAAGCTAAAGAAAATCATAACCTAGTCATCTATTAATTAAATAGGATGGATCCCTTTATAGTCTTCTATGTCATGCAGCAATTAAACTCGATTGCCTTCGGGTAGTCATGGAATTTAACCAACTAAAAACCTTCTATTTTGCGAATCTTTTTCCCGCATTCTATACCGATTTTGTTCGTCCTTTATTACATAAGAACCTATTGAACTTGGGAAGAAAACAGGGAAGAATAAAAAATCAAAGCAAGTTAAGCTTCAACTACAATCAACTACTCTCCATGGAAAGCCAAGAGACCAAAACACTTGCAGATACAAAATCTGCCTATTGGGAACCAAGACGAGAATTGGACCAGAAGTGATGAAGAAATGGCCGAAACATTCGCTATACAGCTCCAAGATCTTTAAACCTAACCCGGGAGATTATTTTAGGAGAGGAAAGCAAGCTACTCTCGGATATCGTAACTATTGCTACTTTACATACTTTTACAAAGTTTTTCACCGTTAAAGTGCGAGACGTAATAAAAAATCTGAATCCAAAGAAGATATGACCTCATAAAGTAATAAATTATAAACTTATTTATGATAATTGTAACATTAAATTTATAGTTTAATAAAAATATTAAATTGCAAGTTTAAAGATATCAATAATTATAGATCCTAAGTTTTGCTAATATAAATAAATAAATATATAGCGATATCTATATACATTTATAAATATTTCTATGAATAGATAGATTATATAAATGAATAGATTTTATTAATATTCAATTTGTAAAATTAATAAAGATTTATAAATTTTAAAATTATGTTTTAAACTTTGAAGGTTTATAGTTTATTATAACCTATAATCTTAATAAATAAATATGGTGATAAATAGAGTGCGAATACGATAATGCTATTCAGAAATGCATAATTGTAATGTGTTAGATGGAATATTAGATTAAATTAAATTAAATCAAATTAAATCAAATGAACTTCAAATAGGTCTGTAGGTCTTTTTCTCTTAAGTCTTCGCATTATTTCTCTCATTTTCGTAAGATTGGCTGCGAGATTGTTTGACTAGAGCTTCTCTAGTCTGTCGCGATATCATTGACAGAACTCCTTGGCAGTTTCCTGGATGGTTGGCATCTCAAGTTCACGATGAAGCGTGTCGTTTATGACGTACAGAAGAGATATTAATAATTATCGTGTGGCCTTTTGATTAATATCTTTAGTAGTATTATCTCAAAATTAGAGTTTGCAGCTGTGCCCCAAAATTGGATGCCGTATATTCAAATCGGTTTTAATATGATTTTGTATAAGATGTATGGTTTTTATTCTCCAGTAACAGTTATGAATTTCTGCCTAGTAACCAGTACGTTCTACTTAATTTGAATCCTAAGTATTTACGCTTAGCGCATATGTGCTTCTTCCAGTTTAGTTGTCTGTCAAGGTACATGCGAAAACATCCACTTGACATCTTTGGCTTGTGGAATCTGAGTTCCATTGAGATAGACAGCAGGACAAATTGCGGTACGCGTAAAGAATGTCACATGAACTGATTTGTTTTCATTAACCGCCAAAATTTCAGTCAGGTTTGTATAAGGTTTAAGTCTTTTGGAAGATATTTGGACGCTATGTTGGGTCCTTGTATATTGCAAGTATTGCCGTATCGTCCGCAAACGTAGCAATGGAAAAATTGTGTCTATTGGTAACTCCGTGGTAAATAACAAATACAGCGGTCCAAGGACACTTTCCTGAGGGATACCTGATCTGATTTTACAAATCTCTATTACAGCGTCCCGTTGTTTAATGAAGAAATATCTTTTGTTCAGATAAATTTTAAGTATAATATGAAATTCCTTTGGTAGATGTTGCTGGATTTCAAATAGAAAACTATTAGCCATACCCTGTCAAAGACCTGCAACACCGCAGGTCAAGAAATACCGCAGAACAATATTTCCGCGCATCAAAGACTATATAATTTTGTTTGCAATTTTGTGGATCTGTTCAATTGTTGTATGTTTGCTGCAAAAGCCAAACTGGTTATTTGGTATTAGACTTCCTTCTGCAATCGCAGGCATCAATTTTTAAAGAAGTAATTTTTCAAATACTTTCGATAAGATAGGCAATAAACTGATTGGCCTGTATAACCTAACGTCAACCGGATCTTTATTTGGTTTTGGAATCGTAATTATTTGATTTCTTTCCATTGCGATGGGAACTAGTCTGCTCTTAATATAGTATTAAATAATTGAGTAAACTAAGTTAAACCCAATTCCGGTAGTTCCTTCAAGATTCGATCGGTTATTAGATCGTATTCTTTTTCGCGATTAAATGTTTAATAATAGCGACTCTTACCTCGCTTTTAATGAGTCTTATTCTTTCAGTCTCACTCATTTGGCTCTTTGCTTTGTTGATTTTAAGCGATCAAAAACGCCTGTCTCCTTTTCAGAGTTTATCTCCCTGATATTAGGAGTGAAAATCCTAGCGAGATGTTTCGCGAATGTCGCAAGATGTGTCTGCCTTCTCCTGGTCAGATTTCGTGACCGTCCTGCTTCATAATAAGAAGGGAAGTTTGTTGCGGCTGCTTTAATTTTTTTGTAGCCTCCCATAAAGTGTAATCAGATATTTTCGAGGGATTGAGGTTCCGAAGATACATTTGTATGCCTGCGCTTTTTCTTCATTTAGCAATTTTTTAAAATCCTTGATGGCTTTATTTAACATAGTCTTTATTTTTAGAGATCTATAATGTTGCCATTGTTTTCTCAGATTACACTTTTCCTTTAGCTTTTCTCTTATCGTTATAGAGATTAAAATATGGTGTTGTTTGGCATCATAAGATGAAGTTCCAAACTGCTTGTTGGATTGTAATATTGAGGTGCTCTGTTGCTTGTATTATATCACTGTAATCTGTAAGAGATATTTGCGTTGAGCGTGTTTCTCACTTGTTTGCAAAACAAATCCCAGTTTGTCCTTTTGTTACGCAGCATACAAGGTAACATTTATTTATATATATAAATATATAAATATTTAAATATTTATATATTTATATATTTATATATTTATATATTTGATCATTTTATCACTTGACCACTTTATTGTTAATATTAATTGTAATGGGAGAGTGATCTGAAGACAGCTCTGGTCTTATTTCGATTGAAAAGTACGTTTTTGCTATACCTTTATGATTCTAAAATCGATTATATCTAGTATCTTTTTTTTTATCATGGTCCAGTATGTTAACATGCTTTATGATATAATATCCAGTCCTTATTAATGATAGTTTTATAAAGCGCTCTGCCTTTATAGGATTTATTAGTTTGGATCCCCAGTATTGATGTTTGGCATTATAATCACCAACAGCTATGAGACGATCGCCTCGCAAAGAAAGCCTCGAACTGTTCACTAACAATTATATGTTTTGGGGGACAATATACAGATGAAACAATAGAGTCAGACCAATTCTCAATTTCCACAATGAGGATTTGTAAAAATTCACTTTTAAAATTGTCTATTTCATGGTGCCGTATGTTAATTTTGATGATGGAGGTACCACCATGCGCTGTGCCATGTGTTGTATGGTATATTAAATAAGATGGTGTTTTGAAATAATATTTTTTGGTGAAGTGGGTCTCGGACATTAACATTATATCTATTTGGTTGTTACGAATGAACATTTTTACTTCATTTATATGTTGTCTATTGTCTATTGTCTATTGTCTATTATTGTCTATTAATCAGTTATCTATAAGTCTATTTGCGTTCCATGCGACTATTTTAAGCGATTGAGCCATTATGATGGCTTTAATAATCAAGTCTGTTAATATGTCTAACATTTAGTCCATTCTTTCCAAGAGATCTTTTACCATATTTTTCAATTCCAGGATATCGCTTGTTTGCTCTTCTTGTACAGCATTTTCTGTTTGTATATTGCTTTGTTTAGAGGCACTTAGAGGTGGGATACTGTTGTGGTTTACTGCTTGAGCATATGAATAATTTGTTTGCTTTGGTTCAGGCTGAGGCTTGCTAGCTGGTGAGGCTGGGAAAATTAATGTCTTCTTCCTAAGTGCTGGGAACATGCTCTTTTGTAGTTCCTTATACATTTTGCATCTTTTGTAGTTTGCAGGATGATTCCGTTGCACAGAACGCATTTGACATCCTGGGATCTTGTCTTTCTTAGACATTTGATAGTAGGTAGTCTATCACATGTCTATCGCATCGATAATATGTGGTCTTCACGTACTTGATACATCTTTCTTGAAGCAAACATTTCTTGTTGCCATATCGCTGGCACTTTGCGGTATTTCGCGTCTCATGTGAGGCTGCTCAAATTTCGCTTTGTACTGCAATGGAATGGAAAGTTTATATTGTATATATACAAGTTTATATCCTTGTTATTTATTGCTGGTTTAATTCTACAAGAAACATAGGTAGAGGTTCCTTTGTAGTTCTTCGTCGCACGTTCCATATGTTTGTTACTGCGTAATCTTTACTATATATTGTTTGTTTTAATTCTTCTATATTGATCAATGGATATACATTTTTTAACACGACTTTAAAACTTCTTTCATCTTTCATCTTGTAAGCGTGGAAATATGTGTTTCTTGCCTGTAGTTCTTTAACTATTGATATGTATTTAATAGAAGTTTTGAAATCCAAGGATTGTATTTTAATCTGAGTGTTATTTAATATTTTAATGTCGTATTCAGTTTTAGCAATGTTGTCTAATAGAGTAAGTAACTGGGATGATGTTCGCAACAGTCACAAATATTGGTGGACATTTGGATACTTTTTTATCTCGTTTAGGTATTGATTTTTCTGGCTCTCACACATCCTGAGCAAGATTTCTAAACAGATTTTGCAACGGTATTTGAGAACCAAGCCAATAGATTACGGTTTTTGTATGTTTCTGTTCCAATGTGTTACGTCTCGGTTCACGACTGCTCTTAAGTTATGAATACGAGATCGCTAATTTCGGGTATTAACGAATCATGTGATTCTTTTCAGGGATAGCCCGCTATCGAGGGTATCTCACGAAATATATGTGTATAGAGACAACCTTACCAAATCGGCAAGTACAATTCATCGTGTCGATGATCTCCGAAATAGTCGATGCAAGCTACACAAAGATCGCAGAAGAATATAGAGAATTATATAAACGATGAAATATGTTGTATTATATTATATTATACAATGGTAAAAATAATCTTTAAATGAAAATATGAAAATATAACGCGTTAATGATATAAAACTCAAAACATAACTTATAAGAGTTAATAGAGAATACAAATTAGACTATGATAAAGATAACTAACTGAGATCGAGAAAGTTACTGAACTCTGGCGCGGCTGCTAAGTTAGCTAGGATCGATGAAAATACGACCGCGAGTCGCAAGGATTCATGTATCATTCTTTGTCAATCCCTATACCACAAACATTTTTTTCAGTTGATCCATCCTAGCAAAGATACAGAAGATTATAATATAGAAGATAAGGCAGCGATAGTCGAAGTATCGAGAGTTCGTGGAAGRTGATGGATGTTATATATGAGACAAATTCTCCAGCAATAYCATGTTTACGATTTAAACAATTGAAAAATTATGAAAAAACGCATTTTTTGAAGTAAAATATAATTATACACTGCACTATTAGATGCACAAGAATATGAAAGTTATGAAATTATAAAGATTATGATTATTATATTCACATTACCTCATCACGGACTTACAGAATATGTCATAATGTTTATAGCAATATTTACTTGTAAAATTCAGGAATACATTCACAAAAACGTCCAAATATATCAGGTAATGCGATAGCCCATATACCATGTCTATAGACATTGTGACGATATTCTATAGGATTAGTACATCTATGTTCGCGGAATATCTGAGATCCAATGCTAGATATTTGGTCACATCTAGTGACTTGTTCCGGATTTAATAGCATTTCACTTCGATGATTCATCGTTGTTCTGATATAAATTATTTTCTTTATATATTTGTTTCAAGTTCGATCGGAATATATACATAATTAAACCATCATCTTTAACTTCTCAATACGTCATGCATCATATAGAGAGAACGGGGACGGGCAATATCTCATTTTATTTTCCTTTTTTTCTTTTTTTATTATAATCCTAGAAATTATTACAGTTGTCACTAATGTGATTTTTATGGCATATATTTATTTATAATAATACATATGGCAGTTAGATGTGAGAAAGAGTATATACCCAATGACATATGGCATACATAATTTCAATTCAATCAGATGCATAGGTCTTGAGAAAGTCTTCCTTTTAAACTGCATGTTGTCGTTTCTCATTTTGATTAATCATGAATTAGGATGTTTCACCATCTTATTAGCATCTCTGGCTGAGTCTTCTTATCTCTGAGTCTTATTTAAGTTAAGTTCATGATATGATGTATCATTGGTTATGTACTATGGAGCATTTATGATAATTCTAAGCTATTTGTTTGGGAATGTTTATAATATTTCTATATTCGAATTAGAGGTCRTATTCCAAAATTAGACGCTATAGGCCCAAATAGGTTTGAAAATTGTCTTGTATAATAACAGCTTGTTTTCAGGCGACAATTGTGATTTACTCCAAGTCGTTTTCGGTTGATGAACATATATCTTTTCCAATTTAGCTTACAGTCGAGGTGTAGTCCTAAATATTTGGAATCTTCAGCTTGAGAGATTCTCGGATCATTCAGAGTTACTGGTAGGCACATCACTTTATGGATATGTTATATGATAACCCAATTTATCCCATTAGTGCTAATAATTCTCTATTCTTTTAACTATCTCTGGATGTAGAAGAAACTTTCTTGTCTACGCAGGGACTCTGTGTGATTGTTATGAGCTGTAAGTAGCTGTATCGTCCGCACAGATTGCATTTGTGAAATCCAGAGAGAAATGATCTGTGGTGTATAGCAGATAGAGCATCGCTCCTATTATATTACTTTGAAAAACTCCAGAGTTATTCTCTTTTAATTATGTTACTTCGATATATTTAATTCTATATAATTTAATAGTTCGGTATAATAGATAACATTTTGAGAGGGTAAAAGTCGGGAAGCTGTTTTTAATTTTGTGAAATGGTCCTTCCAGATCTTGACCAAGATCTGT
>JAHMML010000110.1:208650-285995 GCA_020341155.1 Eciton burchellii | reverse complement strand
ARRMYGGCATACRAKATCTTCCTACTTTCATACTGTTATTTATCCTAATATTGTGATCATTATGTATTTTCGAGATAAAGATAAATTACGTTTTTGTTTTTGATGAAAGACGTTATATGCTTAACGCAAGAAAACTACAAAATTTACAAAATATTTGTTATATATAAAAAATATATAATAATGTAATATATAATAAATATATATAGGTAAGTTACATAGGTATTATGTAGATAATACGTTTTAATTTTGAATGCATAATTTACAATTGATAAATTGTGATTTTTATTATTGATAACAAATAAAACTAGTATTGTCAATAATATTATTGTTATTAAAGCTAATTATTGATAACTAGATATTTAAGATGTCAATATATTTTAGGGAAGAAATATTTTAAGAAACGAATGCAAAACATGATCGATTTTTGTGACAGAAAGCATCTCGGAGGAACTAGCAATATTTGCAATTGCAACATAATAGTAATTAAAAAATCCAGAATTTTTGATAAATAAAGCTGGCTTCTTCAGCAAGTTGATTTTGTTTAAAAGGGAAGAGATTCATTTGTGATTGGAAAAAGTTTAATGAAAAATTATGACAACGACACGGATTAAATTTAGGATGTTAATAGTTAATATTTCAATATCTTTAATAACTTTAACAACATTAACATATTATTATTGTTATTTTGTCTGACTTGCAAGTTGCGATTGCAAAAAAAATGATGAAAGCCTTATTACTTATTATTATTATTTGATAAACGACTATGAATCTATTTTTCGAAAAACTTTCTAATTAATTTAAATATAAAACTGATTTGCTTTCAAATAAGCATAAAACTCAGAACTGCCATCTCCAATGCAGGGATTAGATCAGTTTTCGTAAAGTCAGAGTAAAGTCAGAGTTTATAAGTGACCATTTTTTAAAAATATACTAATTTAATTTCGATTTGCTGAGAATATATGCAAGTGATATAAACTGAAATTCTTCTAAAGTTTTAGCATATAAAATTGTAAATGCTCAAAGGAAGACAATATTTATTCTACTTATATTACATTGAATAATTAAATATTAAAGTAAGTACACTAATATTTTTCAGTAGAACATATTTATTTAGTAATCATGGAATATTATATAAATTAAAAAATTCATTGCATGATCCCATGTTTTAATATTTTAATGTAATAATAGTTTGATAAAGCTAAAATTTATTTATTTATTTATTAAAATTTTTTTATTTTTGGTTTTCCTGTTTCACATTTTATTTATTAATGAAAATACATAAAACTTTTTTTATTAATGTATGTTCCTGATAAGCTTAAATAATATTGCAGAATTTTAAAAATATTTTAGAGATATATTTTAATAAAAAAAATAGTCCACAGCGCTTCAATTCCCTGGACTTTTTTATATACATATTTTTATATATATATATTAATTATTACAATATATAGTATTATACATATATAAAGGAATTAAATTGATGTTTTTTCCGATGTAAACTGTTGGATTATGATATATGAATACAGATGTAACTTGTAATAACTTTAAAAAAGTAACTTAATAAAAATGATTTTATATCGTTACTGAGTTTTCTTTATTTAAATAGTTGATATTGCTTAAATTTACTAAAGCATTTAGGACTTTTTTTACAGTTTTTAACGTTGTTGCTGTCTTTGTTGCAAATTATTTCTAAATAAATATGAAAAATAATTAAATAAGTTTTTTATTTTTTACAGTCTTCATGTTCTTTAAATAATGTTATGTATCTTTGTATATTTATATAAATTTAAAATTGACATTTTGTAAATGGCAAATAACAATTGCTTTTCAATATTACAGAAGAATCAAGTTTTTTGTATTAATTTATTCATTTTCTTTCATATTGACAGCTAATTGATGTCAATATGAAATCATATATTTTTGGAAATATTCTAACGAAATATTATTGTTTGTATCTTATGTTCTCTCTATATTAATAAATATAACAAAGTTAATAAAAAATTATATAACGAAATATTGATTTAAAATGAAATTTAAATTGATTATCATGACACTGAAAAGTAATAACTTTAACATAATTTCTAATACGAAAAATTTGTTTTTATTTTATTTAATCCTTCGTATATTTAATATTTTAATTTCATAATCATCTTCATTTTCTTTTTTAAAAATTTCTTTTGAAAATAAAAACATTATGTTATGATATTCATTTATACAAATATATATACATTATTTGTAAATATATAATTCCAGTTAGCTATTATTTTCTAGCTAGCATTTCTATATTATATTCTAAATATAATTATATTCTAGATGGATAATAATGCTCACTTTGAATGTTATTAATAATAATATGAAAGTCAATAGGATTACTTCAACCTTAGAGTTTCAATTATTAAACATCCGGAATAGATTGCTTTATTGATCAGACTTCTTGAGCTACTAATGTCAAAATAAATAGTAACAATTACATTAGAAAATATAATTTTCGATATATGAAAATATATATGGGAAGCCAATTTTATATATATTTTATTTATTTTTTTATGGAATTTGACTTGAATTTTATAATTATATATTTAATTAAAGTCTAGCTTATTAATATTGTATTATTATATAGGACGAAACGCCAAATATTATAAACCAAGCCAACCAAGGAAGAGAAAAAATAATTATAATTAAAATTCTTATTGTTAAAAAAATTATCTTTACATAACTAAAAGTACGTGAAATATCGTGAAACATAATGCGAAGCATAACGATAACTTCGAAATATGTACTTGATATTCTATGCAAAAGTTTTAATATTGTAATATAAAAATCATTGTTATTTGTAATCATGTTTTCATTGAAGCTCTATTAATTCGATCGTATTTTTTATAAAATGAAAGAAATTTTATTTATATATCTTGTTTATTTTAAATTCTGTCAGCTTGCTTATATTTCATAGTATTATATTTAATTATATGTAATTTTTAGATATTATATATTTTTAGATATTATATATTTAAAATATATTTAAAAAATGTAAATGGCATATTTACATTTCTTGTCAAAAGATTGTGATTTTAAATATATAGCTGTATAATTATCTTATAATTTAATATATCATATAATTTGAACTTATTTTGTATGATCAGGGTTTGCTATTCTGAACATTGTTTATTTTATGCGAAATATGTAGTTTATATTATCTTTATATAGCTCGAAATATATACGCCAAACATCCTATTGATTTACAGCCTATTGCACCTAGTTCTTTGATTTTTGTTTTTCATTGAACATCCGTGGAATTGATCCTTCGTGATTAAAGTAGACCGATAATATTCCATGAAAAATGGAAAAACCTGTTTTCCTTCCTGTGTCAAGATGAGATCATGATCATTACATGCTCAAACGCACACAAAACTCTTGTGGCGGATACCAACTTCCTTCAGTTATTGCCAATATACTTAGATGAAGATTACAAGCAAAATCTTGATATTCCGACATATATTCAGTATTTATTTCATTTCAATGAATGTTCAGATTTTTATGTCATACGATTAACCAGACTGAACCGATTATTAATTATAGTAATAAATAGAAAAGATAATTTTTGAAATCTTCTAGATATATTAGATAATGAGAAAAACGTAAAGAAAATATAATTTACTTATCAACTGATATATAATAATATAAAGTACATAGTTTTTTGCGTGAGAAGATTTTCACGCTTATATGTGTAATATGTTGAATTAAGATAATTTTTTTATAACATTTAGAAAAAATTTAATTTAATAAGATATTGTAAATTATTTTTTTAATTTTTAGATTAATTTTCATTATTTTCTTATTCAAATTTTTAAAATTGAATATATATATATATATTCAAAAATTTTTTATTAAAATTTTATTAGATGATACATGCATGTACTTGGTCTTATCTCTTTTCGTTGTAAACGATAATATATGTATAATATATATATATATATATATATATATGCATTTCCTCTTCATATGATAAATATGCTATGATATATATAAATATGATATAATAATAATAATAATATACATCAGATTGAATAAGAAAATTTTAGTAAATATATATCAGAAATTTTAAGATTTATAAGTTTCTAAGATTTAAACAGTTTTATACATTAATGTCTTGACTAATTTATTGTCTTCCATATGTTACATGCTATGTGAAAAGAATATTTCTGTCAAATCGATATTTTATATCGATATTTATAGAAAATGTTTCATATGTTCTTTTATTTCCATACACGCATTTTCTTACACTTTATTCTTATTCTTATACTTATTCAAAAATTCTAATTATTTGAAGCATGTTAAACGTAATTCTTCTAATCATTTATCGGAAAAGACTATATTTTTGAGATATCTTTATAAAAGACAATCTAATTTGCATTAAATAATCGAAGTGATCATGTTGTCGATGAAATCTTCCTAAACGTATGTAAATCGAATGGAGGACATTCAAAATGGACATTCAAGTTTGTAAATATCGAGAAAAATCGTATATGACAGATCATATATGATATGTAGAATTCAATAATAATGATACTAATACACAAAATTAATATCTAATAGTAATATCGTAAAACTGATTAAGCTTTCGATACATCTTCATTAAAATTTTCCTACTTAATATGTATCCATGTATGTATCTATAAATACTAAATATTTTTAAAAACTGCTTATACAAATACACTTATATATACACATATATATTTAATACTATTTTTATACTATCTTAATTTATTTTAAAGTTAATTTTTGATAATATAGTTTGGTGATTCAAGTCAAAGAAAGAACATGAACATTGAAAAAAGAAGTGAATTCTTGATATTATCAGTGAATCAATCGCAAGATGTGCATTAGCATAATATATGCATTAATGCAATACACTGTTAGCGCGTTGAATATTAATCATAGCATATAATTTGTAATGTACAAAATTAAATTGCACACAGCGTGCGCTAAATATATAATCATTGATTTTTTTATTACACTTCTCTCCATTTTTTTATAGTATTTTCTATTACACTTAAGCACCTAAACGACCAAAATTAATAATAAGAGATGTTTCATATAGAAGTGAATTCGCAACAAGACATTAGTATTAATATAACATAATTTCATCATCAATCTCAAATATATATTTATTTTATTTTAAATAGAAGTGTACCACAGTTTAGCTATAAAGAATAGAAATTATATTACTGATCTTCTACTTCATTTTCTGTTTCTTTGATTATTTTTCCTTGTTTTCTGATTTATTATATATTATATATGCATGAGATATAACATTCAAAATTTAAATTTAATAAAAATATTATTAGTAAATAGTCATACATATCGCCATTAATTATGCTATATTCTATAGAAAATAAAAAAATATTCATAAAAGACATAAAAGACATATTTATAATTATGTAAACATTAATTAAAGAAAAGGAACATAACATATATACATACATAAATATTATACTTTTCTTACTTACACTCTTAATATATATTTTATATATATTATCAAAAATGTAAACATATATATTAAGTAACATTTTTGATAATGAAAAACAAGACATAAAATATGAAAAAAATATTAAGAGTGTAAATAAGAAAAGAATATTATATACCTATCATAGATATATTTATCAAAATATATTATTGCATTAAAATAAAAAAGAAAATTTTATAAATATTTTATAAATTTTATAAATATTTCTTCTTTAAAATAAGATATATGAAATTTATAAAAAATATTAATAAAAATTAATGAAGAAAAATCGAAGCACATAATGAAGACATTTTTAAATAGGTTGGAAAGATTTATTTTAAATATTCATAATATTAGAAATAATTTATTTTTAACACACTACATATATACATTAGAAGCATACATGTGCATAATTATAACTATGTTAGATATAATATTTATTTACTTCCAAATCAAGAAAAAATATTTAAAAAAGTATGAATTGAATTTTTAACTCTCTCTCTCTTTCTCTCTCTCTCTCTCTCTCTCTCTCTCTCTCTCTCTCTTTTTCTTCTCTCCCTTTTTCTCTCTCTATCTTAAAAAAGTTTGAGACCACATAAAATGAAAAATACTTAAATAAAATTCAAAATAAAACGATTCATAAACTTTTCATAATTACTGTATAATTTTATAATTTTTCAAAAAAAATTTCATTTCTTTATTTAAATTGGAATACTTTTCGCATAAAAAAAAAGAGTTCATATCTTTTTAATAATTATAATATATATTTATAACATATATTTATAAAATATGTATATTCTTGAATTTATATATTCTTTATATTCGTTTGATATAAAGCAGAAAATAAAAGAAATCCTTTTTTAAATATATGTATAAATCAAAATGTAATATACATTCATAAAATACATAAAAAGCACGCATTTATATTTAATAGGAAATGTTATATCTTCTTTTCTATTTATTTATGTAATTACTATGATCTTTAGTGCAAGAAATATAGACAATGATAAATAGTAAATTAAAAATAAGAATAATAAAAAATGTTATATGTATATGGATATGTATAAAAAATACTTATTTAGAAAAATAGTATGGTGATATTTAATAATCTTATACACAGAAGAATTATGTATAGAAATCATACCAATTTTAATCGATCAGATATTGCTAACCAGTTATTGAGTTCATTTTATTAGCTGAAGCTTTGATTTTTAGATGTTACATATGGACATGTATAAACATATATGCATATAAACATATTAAATTTAATTTCTTTTCTGCCAATTCTTAATCATTTAATCTCAACTCGATCTAATTCAATCGAAGTGAAAAAGAAGTGAAAAAAGTTTGTTATAATAATCAAGATAGGCATAGAAGACATAATATTGTAGATTATACATATATACACACGTGCACACGCAAATCACAGGTACACATAGCAAACAGTAATGACAGTAATGAATCGTAAATCACATTCGTCTCAATTATCAAAGTTAGTAAAAAGTAAGAAATATAATTTCAATAATATATGATTACATATAAAATATAATTCGGGAATAATATGTATAGTAATAACAAAACCATATGCATATGAATAAGAAAAGATAGAAAAGCTACAAAGAAATTAATAAATGTAAAATAATAAAAAGTTTTCTAGGTTTTCTATTACTTTCTTCACATTATAATGGGACAAAGTAAAATAAACGCGCAGTTTTTTTTCCTCTTTCTTAAACCTCTCCCCTGTGACATCTTGTGAAACTCCTCGCATATTTTTCCTCGTAAAGGTTTAATGAGTTAAACTCGTTCTATGTGTATCGTACAGTATATATCGAACCGAACATGAAGAGAACGATAAATTTGTAAATTTGTATTATATAAGCCATGACAAGGAGATGAAAAATTCATTAAATTTTATTAAATTTGTCTTTCCATCGCATCAGATTGCTTAACCTTTATCATATTCGTCTGCCACAACCAATATTATTTTCCTGTAAATATATCAATTTCAATCATTACATAATACTTTCATTTCCTATTATATAATTCCGGTTTTTTTCTATAGATAACTTATCTACTTATAATTTCCTCTTTTTTCTCTCTTGTTCCTGTCTTTTTTTACCTCTGATCATTTCTTTTTCTGCAACTTTCATCTTTATTATATTATTTTGCAACTACAATGCATTACTTTGCACTATATAGCCAAATCAAATTATTTTATACTTGATGTGTTACATCCCGGTTCACGACTGCTAATTCTTAAGTTATGAACACGAAATTTGATCGCTAATTTCGGGTATTAACGAATCGTATGATTCTTCCCGGAGATAACTCGTGATCAAGGGTATTTTACGATAGAGATATATATTGGAATAACCTTATCAGCAAGTATAATTCACCATGTCGATCGTCCCTCGAATAATCGATGGACGTAAGCTTCCTCAAGGATCGTAAGAGAATGTTGAGGATTATATAAACAATGAAATATGTTCTATTATATTTATATATTATATTTATATATTTATATAATGTTAAAATAATCTTTAAAACAATGCAAATATAACGCTTTACTAATACAAAACTTAAAACACAAACTTATAAGAATTAAAAGGAAATACAAATTGAACTGTGATGGAGATAAGCTAACTGAGATCGAGAAAGCTACTATACTTTAGCGCGGCTGCTAATGAAAATGGGAAATGTCGATGAAAACTCAGCCGCGAGTCGCAACGTTTCATGTGTCATCTTTTGTTTATCCATTCCACAAATATTCTTTTAGTTAATTCGTCCTGTACTTTTGTAAACACATAAAGCATTATAACATAAAGAAATAAGACAAGAAATAAGTTAAAGTTATGAAGATTTCGTAAAATGTGACGGATGTTACAGATATTACAATGCCTTACTAAATTTTTATTGTTCGAGTTTCTTCAGGTGAGATCAACTCCTAGAGCGTGTCCCTAAATGGCGACTGAAAGCCAACACGGGCTATGCCAAGAAGATAGATATGGAACAAAATAGCATCCCGCAGATCAAATGACAACCCTTCAGTTTTATGGAATATGGAGTATAATAAGTAATTACGGGGATCGAATACCCAATATTCGTCGCAAAGAGTTGACGAGCAGATTCCTCTTAATGATCAGCAAACAACTGTCCAATATTCTCAGTGTGCCTAGCTGAGGAATATAGCCATGCTATTGTGGTACATGTATTCATATATGAATATGAACTTAAAACGCCGAATGAAAAGTTCGTATGAAACACATGGAGACAAGCAGAAACGTAGATCAAAATATTGCAACGGGAGAAGAACTCTATGCTCATGAAATATAAAACAGATATGGGAATAGCAGAGAATAAAACTATTTACAAAGCCAATACACGATCGGAATCCATCATCTCTAGTAAAATACAAACTAACCTACGTAGATAAGAAGAGCAGCATAATGAAGGTATACTTGAGAAGTCTATGGTACAAACTCTGCATCAAAATGTTGCTAATATCGGAACAAAATCGCATTTTTCATGCGAATCAATTATTGAACAAAATCTTATGAATGATGTGAGGGATACTGACATTTTGATACAAATATCATGCAACACTCAGAAGAAAATGAGAAAAATTCGTGAAAAGAAATTAGTATAAAAAACAAAATCAGAACAACCCGGAACAGATAATATCTCGTAAAATGGACGACCAATCTCATCAAAATGGACGATTACTGGCAACGCAAACCCCCTTATATCTAATAGCTTTGATAGATTCAACGAGATACATAAATAATAAATTGATGACATAAATAATAAAGAAAAAGTACAAAAAATAATCAAACTCTCTCTCATTTTCATTGCTAGAGTTATCAACATACAATCGTTTTCTTAACTACTAAAAGAAATCGCCATGGGTATTTGATTATAAAATCAAAATTATAAATAATGAGCAAATTGAAATCCAGTCTAAAAGTTCCATTATTTATATCAATATGAAAAAGCTTAAAAGCAAGGATTTTCACACAAAAGAAATTGAAGATCATGGACATACGATTATCAATATATGGAACATCAAGAAGCAAGACACTAGAAAGACTCTTTCCATGTTGAGCTAAAACCCAAGAATGATAATAAAGACATCTACGGGATCATTTTCCTAATGCAAAATAAAATTTGAGCCACCACATCCAAAATGTGAAATCCCTCAATGCATTAATTGCTAACAATCACATGAGAAATGTTTGAAGTAAGATGCACTAAGTGCGCCGAACCACTGAATCTTTAATTGCTTACGCAAAGGAAGACGTTAAGTGCGTGCTATGCAAAGGCAACCATCCAATCAACTATAAAGATTATATGGTCTATAAAGATTTACAATAAGTTATTGCAGAGAACAACTGCATTACAGAGAAAAGTAACATCCAAATCACAATTACAAACTAAACCTACAAGCATACAAACTAGACTCGCCCAACCAGGAAAATCCTGTCGCAAGAATTGAATAGACAACCAACTACATATCAAAATAATCAGGCTATTCAGAACCTCCAAATAATACTTCCAAATTCAGGACAACATGAAATAAATGTTATATAAGAATTAAGATATATGATGGAAGAGTTCATGAAAAAAATGGATTCAATGTTAAACATTCAAACAACTTGCATCATCAATGACCTACTAGACAAGATTATATAAATAGCAACTTAAAATGACAATAGGCTGACTACAACAAAAACTCGCAATAAATCAAAACCTTTATTTTCGCGCATGCACGAAACAAAACATAAACCTATTACTTGTTTTTGAAACGCATTTTACCAACAAGATCTATTTCCGTATTCCTAGGTACGCTTTGTATCACACAATCTACTCTGATGTCAAAGCCCATGGAGAAATTGATATTATTAGAAACAACATTAGATATTACGATATTACAAATACCAAACAGAGTATTTACAAGCTAGTGTTGCGGTTGAAGACTGGAATTAATATATTACTATTTCTACCATATACTCATCACCTAAACATATTATAAAAAATGAACAATAAATAACTTTTTTAGAACCTAGGTAACTGTTTTGTCACTGTAGACGATTATAATGTCAAACATACGCAATCAAGACTGATTCTAAAGGGCGGGAACTCCTCAAAGTAATTGAAGCTATAGATTTATCAACTATATCAACAGAAGAACCTATTTACTGACCATCTCTGATTTTCTGGCCTTCCGCATTATCAAGACTATTGCCACACTGAGTCCTGACTTAAATTGTCTTCAGATCATTCTCCAATAATTATTACAGTAAATAATAAAGTAATGACTAAAGATAAACCTTATGCTCTTCACAACACCAAACTAGCTCTCCTGGAGTTCCTGATGACTACTTTTGATAATACTATCTCTTTAAAAACTGACAACGATATCGTTTGCGTAATTGAAAGCTTTAATCATTCCGTACAACAGGCCACTTAGAAGGCAATCCT
Organism: Eciton burchellii; assembly: GCA_020341155.1. NCBI lineage: Eukaryota > Metazoa > Arthropoda > Insecta > Hymenoptera > Formicidae > Eciton > Eciton burchellii. The sequence continues at coordinate 275,014 of JAHMML010000110.1, read as the reverse complement.
GACGTGTGTAATCTAGACACCAATATTATATACTCGTTTTCTATAAAAAACAAACTAGCAAAAAACAGGAAGCTATGTAAATTGTGACAAACTAATAGATGTCCAGCACTGAAAGCCAAATTAAATCGAGCTATTAAAGCACTTAAAAACCTGCTGATTTGGAAAAAACCAAGGGATATAAAAATATCTAAGCAAGTTAAGCTGTATTGCTGCAATAACTACTGTTTATAAAAAGTCACCAAGAGATTGAAACGCCCGTAATACTCGATTATTAAAAAGCAAGAGTTGATTCCGAAACAGTAAAGAAAAGATCGAAAGATTTATACTTGTTTTTAAGGTTATTAAGCCTAACCCGCATGAGATAACTTTAGAGAAGGAAAACAAGCTACTTTCAGATATCATTACCATCTGCTATTCTAAATATTCTTTTTACAAAATTTTTCACCGTAAGAGAAGTGCAAGCCATAATTAAAAATCTGAATTCAAGGAAGACGGGTTACGATCTCATAATCAATCAAGTCTTGCAGATGTTGCCAATAGAAATAAAAATAAAATTTATTATCTAACTTTGTAATATAGTCCTCAGACAGGATTTTTTTCCACCTCAATGAAAGATAGCATAAATTATCATGATCCAGAAGCCTAACAAAGTTACAAAACTTGTTGAATCGTATAGATTAATCAACTTGCTACCTGCCCTATCAAAATTATTTGAGAAATTTTTACTCCTGAGGCTCTCCAGAATAATAGAATAGCATAAATTAATTCCCAATCATGAGTTTCATTTCCGACATTAAGCAAAATATATTAGCTATTAGATAGTAAATCACAATTATCAATTAAAAACAAGTTGCTGTTATATAAGGCAATTCTCAAACCTATTTGAATCTACGACGTCCAATTGTGGGACATAGCTTCCAATTCAATTTAATAGAAATACTATTAAAATTCCAAAATAAATACTTTCGTATTATCGTCAATATTCCTTGGTACATCATCAATGATATTAATATGCTATATATTAGAGACGAGATAAGAAGACTCAATTAGAGTTATGCTGATAGACAGGGTTATGCTGAAGATCCTAACACTCATGACTAATATCATAAAAATACCAAGATGCAGATTAAAAATAAGGTTTCCTCAAAATCTATATATCTAATTGTCCAATGTATCTGGATTGTACTTTTATAGAATATATGATACTGGACATATGCTCTCCAAGACCTTTTCATATCTAATTGCCACAAGTATTATTAAATGTCACATTGTGACAACTTATAATAATGTCTGGGATGAAAAAACAAAAGAAATGAATGAGTCTAATCTTTAATAAGAAAAATGCGGGAAGATTTTTAATTTTAACTCTATTCAATTTTTTTTACAATTAAAGATCGAATTAAACAATCTCTGAAGTCCCCATCCCCAGAAAGATACTTATTGAGTATGAGATACGAATAATTATCTAATATAAAAATTTATTAATGATTTTTTTGGTAGCGATATATAAATGTCCATCCTCTATACATACGCTCATGTAAATTCTAAATGCACATCAGCAAATTATGTTCTTATCATTGCTATATTTAAAGTGAATACTCCATAATCGAATATCTGATATTAGAATAAACTATCTTAATAACATTATGCTCCAGTGTTTTCAATAAAAATATATTACGATACAAGGTTCATCAAAATGATATGCTCTATTACATTATTTATTTCTAATAGAAAAAATGTTGAAAATACTTGTAATTCCATGTGATGTAATTCTATTTAAAATAAACGGAAAGTATTTACATCTGAAAAAGAAAGAATTTCTGTATCCATGATTATATTGCGCCCAAAGTTCAAAAATATCGAAGAATTCAAGAAAGGAAGAGCGTAACTGAGATTTTGTTTCACAAGAATGCGCAAAACTTGAAGCAAAATTTACGACTCAAGAGAACTGATAAGGATTCAGCGAAGAAGTCAATGAACAAAAACGTCAATCTTATGATTTTGTAATTTGGATATTAATCCATGTTTTCTTTTGGATAAAGAAACTCAATCTTTATTATCTAGGACAGAATTACATGTGAAAGGATTAAATAAAGAAGGATTAGTTGGAAAAAATAATAATTAATTAATAATAATAGATATAATTTATTAGTGAATATTCAGAATGTTCTACAACAGATGTGTATAATTTTAAGAAGTGATTCTATATTATAAAAGAAATCGAAAATAATAAAATTACAGTACAGATTTCTCTTACTTATAAATGTGTGAAAATTAATATGACTTGTCGCAGAGCAATCTCCCGATTTTCGGCATGCATTGACATAGATCAAGCTATGATTTACGATTATTCTGATCTACTGGATTATTATAGTTATATCAATATCAAATATATCAAATCATACTGATATATAGATTATTTCATAATAACATGTACAATCTTCGGTAATATCCCTTTTCAGTATACACATCTATTCTTCTTTTTTCTCTTAATGTATGATAAATTTTGTTTTTAACTGCTCTTCTATGTTTCTGTGAACTAAATGTCTAGCTTTTATATTATCTCTTTCGTCTTCTAGATATGCCGAGAACTCTTCAGTTTTTCTGTTCTAGTCTAGTTTAATTTTTTTGTGCCTATTCTTTTTACATGATCTCACCGCCTCATTCTGATCTGTCTTACTATATCCTAAATGATCATGCCTTATTTTTTCATTGCTCGCTCTATCTCTTTAATTGACTTCTTTTATTGCCCTCAACTTTCTCACTTTGCTATCTTTAGTATTTTTTAGTATTCTTTAGTATTCTTTTCGTTTCGCATTTCAGCTCTTGTTTTTGTTGTGTATGTTACTATCGGTCTGACATAATTTTCATAAATTCTCATTTTGCTATTTAAAGTTATGTTTCGATTCTTTTATATGATGTCCCTCAGGTATCCTGATATTCTATTTGCCTTGTGTGCCTTTGTACTTCTTCTAGTAAGTTTTTGTGTCTGGATGTTACTATGTCAAAATAGTTGTATTTCATGAGCTGTTTGATTAGCTTATTATCTACCATTATCTTGTATCTTATTGATTCTTTGGATATAATGATTGATTCTGTTTTCTCAATTGATATGAGTATGTTAAATCTGATTATTGTATTTAGGAATTTGTGCAACAATCTTTGAAAGTCATCCTCATTCTTCGCAAATAGCGTTGCATAATTTGCATAGTATAATATTTGTATGTTATTAGTTCCCATGACATATTCAATCCTTATCTATTTCACGCTATTTATTATATCGTCCATTATAAAATTGAAAAGAGTAAAATTCAGTCATCTCCCTGTCTTATATTTATAGTTATTGGTATAGTTTCAGTTAAGATATACGCAACTTTAATTTTGGTGGTATTGTTTTTTTCAGCAATAATGTTCCTATATTTCACGTAGATATTATACTTCTGCATCAATTCAAGGAAATCCTCCAGACATACTGTCAAAGGCTTATTTGAGATTAAATACATAAATACTGGTTTGTTGAATTCTTTTTTCGATAACTTGTCGTACTATACATATATGGCATCTATAACTGAGCATCTATAATTTATACTTACATTCTTGCTATTCATTTGTATCAGATTTATATGCAAATTTTTCTACCAATATCTTCATTAGTATTTTTAGGAACGTGAGGAACTAACTAGAACAGAACCATCAAGTCTATCAAGCAATCCGAAAGAAGCTACGATGGAATTCACAAATTGGATAACCAGGGCCTGTGACAAGACAACGTATATAAATGAATGGCGGGAGATAACGTGGTGGACTTCCGATCTCACAAAAAGGAAAAGACAAACAAATCTGAAGGAGATTAAACAAAACACTTGACTCAGAAGCAAGAGAGAGGCACAAAAGCAAGGCACAAAATGCCTTCAAAAACTGCCTTCGAAAGTACAAGGCAGTAATACGGACCGCCAAAGAAAACACCTGGAAAAAATATGTCGAGGACAACATGAACAGAGATCCATGGTCCATTACGTACAGAATAATAGTGAATAAACTAAAAACCGGAAACATCATGACCACTATTAAGAAGGCAGATGGATCCATGACTGCAGGCTGGCAAGAAACTGCGAACGAGATGATAAAATGCTTATTCTTAAAAGACGACGAAGCATTGGAAAGCGGCAGACTGTGTACAGAGGAAGAGGATGTCGTGGAGGTGAGTGAAATAAGGGAATACATCCATGCACTAAAACCAAACAAAGCACCGGGTCCAGACGGGATCAAAGCCGAGATATATAAAAAAACCTCTGATATAACGGCGCCGTTTCTGACCCAAATAATAAATGACTGCTACAAACAGAGACACTTCCCTACACAGCACAAGAAAGCAGGGCTGCCCCTCATATACAAAGGTGGAGATAAGGATCCATAAGATGCAAAGTCATATAGACCTATATGTCTACTGAACATCCAGGGAAAAATTATAAAGAAAGCGATACACGCACGCCTGCACTCCTATTTAGAGCAACAACGAAAACCTCATCCTAAATAATATGGCTATAAGAGGAGGAAATCCACGATGGATGCAATAAGCCACATAGTAGATAAAATAAAAACTAGGAATACAACTTATTTACTGGGCTTGTTCGTTGACTTCTCCGGTGCTTTCGACCGCATGTCTTGGCCAAGATTCTTCTCCCTCCTAAGGGACCTCCAAATACCCCCTCACGTCTATAATCTGCTTCGATCTTACTTCGAGGATCGAGAGGTCTAAATAAGGACACCAGAATGCATTGCAAAGAAAAAGATCAACCGTGGATGTCCGCAGGGCTCCATTCTGGGACCCATATTGTGGAACATGTACTTAGATAACCTGCTGAGCCTCCTCGATAACGAAGAAAGCATAACAGATTTTGCAGCGTACGCCGATGACTTGTGCATACTTATAAGCGAAAACAGCCGCAGAAAACTAGAGATCAAAGCAAACAGCAGTAAGAACAATCCACGACTGGTGCGAAAGATACAAGATGACGATGTCGCTTACCAAGCCACTGGCAATAGTATTTGGAAAGACACTAAAAAGAAAACCAATAATAAAGCTGGGGATAACCACCCTTCCAGTAAAAGAAGACACAAGATATCTAGGCGTCATTTTGGATCAAAAACTCAACTTCTCCAAACACATCAACGTGTCCTTGGAGAAAGCGAGGGCACAACTCAGCAATACTAATACTAGCAAATAGAAAATACAACATCCATCCAAGAAAGTTCAAAGTATACTACAATGCTATTTTTCTAAGCATAGCAACATATGCTATTCAAATATTCAGATGAATACAAGAAAGTCCGAAATCGGAGAAAAGCTCTAACTGTCCAGAAAGCAGTCCTCCGGAGGATGCACAGGGCGTACTCAACACCAGTGGAAAGCTTGCAGATAGTCACCGATACGCCACCACTAGATTTGCAAATTGCAATAAAGGCRATGAAAATACAGCAAGACATAGACCCTRACRAATAYGACGAGATATTACAGGGAAGAAAACTGGAAGAGTTCCTAAATGACACATGGAATGACAGATGGCTCGAGACAGAAAAAGGCCAATAGACACACGAAATTTATCCAGACCTTCGCAATAGAAAAGAGGCGGACCACGATCCAACGCCTGAAATGGTCCACTTCCTAACGGGACCATTCGCAGCGAAGCTAGCACAGATGAACTTGAAAGAAAGCGATAAATGTTCGTGTGGCAGCGCACAAACAACCAAGCATCTTTGGGAATCGTGCACAAAAAGTGAACTGAAACATCTGCACAATACAGAACCAAACTTGACAAAAATACTATAAGACAAAGACAAACGCAAAGAATTCAAACTTCTTGTAAAAGAGATGGAAAGGAGACTAAAGGACGAAGAATATCAGTCCAAAACCAGAAACGCGGGCAACTGATCTGCATGATGAAAAGCAGGTTTTTAGTTGGTTGAAATCCAACACTACCCAAAGGCGCTCGAGTTGGACTGCCGGTCGACTAGCAGGCAAACGCGAGCGCATAGGGTGCCTACACCGGACATCTTAGATGTTGAAGGACTGTAAAGGCAGAAATGCAACATAGCAACCTTCCTGGGACACCAGCGGCAGGGGKTTTCCTGCAAGGCAAACGCCAACTCCACAAACAATCCAGAACAACAACAACGAGCATGACAAACCTGGATAGAGAAACACAAAAGATTCAAAAACGCCTCGCAAAACCACAAGCAGCGAGACTGAAGCACAAATGGAATAAACAAAAGTAAAAAAAAGTATTTTTAGGATTGAGCTTAGTAATGCTCAATCTTATATGGATTCCTCTGCAGTTATTCGGGTCTTTTTTCTACCCTTTCTTGAAAATTGATATTGATATCGATGTCTTCCATTTCTGCGATATTATTCTTGTATTTCAAAAAGAATTGTAATTTTTGATCTTCCGTATTTTAGCATTTCATTAATTATACTATTAATGTCAGAGTCTTTCTGCTTTTTACGTTCTTTATCGCTTTCTGCATATCCGTCTGAGTTATATCATAATATTCGTCCACTATTTTTATTATGATTCTGATACGGGTTTTTGAAGTATGGATTCACCTTTCTGGATTTACTGTATTTATTTTTATGTTTAATTGGTTTCTTCCTATTTTGTATTTTTTAAGTTTCCTTTTATCCTCCGTATTGATCACGCTTCATTTAATTGGTAAAATTTTTTCAGTTCCTTTATCTTGTTATTGACTCTGTATTTCTTTGTGCTCTTCAACCTGTATAGGTTGAATATACTGTATACTGAATATACTATTGAATATACTAAGTATACTGAAGAAAGATATTAGCGAGTATTATATATGTTATCATAAAACAAAGATCAATATGTTAGTGTAATTTGATATATTTGATATTGATATAATCACATATAATCAATATATCACACGTTTATATTTCTGATTTATTTTTTTTATATCTTAAGTAAGCTGACTTTATCAAAAAGAAATTTATCCTTCATGTTCCTTGCATTACATGCAAAGAGAAAGAATTTGACGTCTTTATAGACGTCTTTATTTGATGAAATGACATATTATTATAAACGTTTTTGATATTATTTCTACGAAATTTTATAGAAATTGAATTATTAATCTAAGATATTATAAATTTTCTCATAATAGTATAAAGTGATATCCTCCATATTTTCTTGTAAGGAATAAATTCATATGACTTTTTTTTATATTAATACTTAAAAGACAATTGTTTGACATTCGAAATAATAAAAAAATTAATTGGAGTTATGAGAAAAATAGCCAATAGTATTTCAAAAGTAATGTTACGTTTTCAAAAATCTAGAAGAATTAGACTACTAATAGAATGCAATATATATCCTCTTATACACTATTGCGCTAAGCGAAATATATCATAAATAGATTGATATTATCTTCTTTTGATATAATGCCTGTTAGTTCTTTTTTAAGTAAAGAAACTTAAAGTAACGAAGTTATAAAGTAAAGAAATGCTCAGTAAATCGGATAAAATCATATGTGACTAGAAGAGAAATGAATGAAAAATTAAATAAAGAAAGAAACGAATAGTTAATTAATAATAATTATCATAATTTATTAGTAAATTACTTATAGGAATATGTGTAACAAAAAAATCATATCTAACTTTTACAATTGAATAGTATGCATTATTCGCAAAATATATTTCACATCAACGAATTGATTATAATTCTTAGATTTGGATAGAAAAGAAAGAAAATATCTTATAAAATAAACAAAAATGATGATAACGATTAAATATAATCATCTCGATATGTATGGAATATGGAATCACTAAGAGCTCAAGACCCGATTCTATTACAAATGAAAAATAATCCCCGTCTTCAATAGCAGTTAAATATATGAAAAAAATCTGTTTAAAAATCATTCGATTGCTATTCGATTGTTACTCGCCAAAGAAAGAAGTTAGTAGAGAACAGGAAATAAGAGAGGAGGATCGATAATAACAGTTTCATCATTGGAGTTATCTAAGATAATAATGATCGAAGATACAGAAATTAAAAACGATTTTCGATAGAAACGGAGAGATAGAAAGAAAAATAAAATAATCACTTATCTATAACCGATATGACCAATTCGCAGAATATATCTAAAATGTGGCGGTAGAGCAAGTAGGAAATCTAGTTTAGTAATTGCTTTGGAGTTGGATCATGATATGTGATCGATCTCAGTCTGTAGGCAATCAAATCAGTTCTAATAAGCATTTGGTCTTACAATCTTTTATTATGACGGTATTGCCAACGTTTCTTCGCGATTTTTACTGAGATTTAAAAGTTTTTACTTTAAAAAGTAAAATAATTTAAATAAAGGAAAAGTCAAAATTGAACTAATTTAGAAATTAAAGGCTAGAGGAAGGAATGGCTCAAAGAAAATCCGTGCATTTGATTTAGTAAACATCTTAAGTTTTTTTAAAATAATATAGCGTAAATTATTCTAATCTAATATAAGTAAATCTTTTTTTCTCGAAGAAAATCTGTAATTATCATATAAATTATCTATATTCGGTAATTACTGTAATATCTTTATACCTGGATTCAGTATTTATACCTTTATGAAAAGAAAAAATATATATTTAAAAAAGAAAGATTCGAATCGGTATATCCTTTAAACAAAGGCTATAATTATCAATTAAATAAAATTGCATGATCAAAAATAATGATTCAAAAGTTCCAGATTAATTGATTATTGATCAAAATCTGAGAAATAAGCTAGATGATCAAAATTAAGGTGGGAGAGAAAATTGAAGTTGGCGTAGACTGAAGAGAGAGAAGAAAGAAATTATAAAGAAAAAATAAATAAGCATTCAAATCAGAACAAACTGAAGAAAGAAAAAAGTTAATAACTTACCTTTTGCAAAAAAGATGCAAGAAAAGTATAAAATTAGCATTAGAATTTCTGATTAGATTGCAAGTTTTCCTAAATGGTAGGATTTTTTTATCATTTAAGTCTATTTTACCAAATCGAATTCCTTATTTTTTCAGCACGGCGAAAAAGGATGCAGATCATGGAAACGCAAGTACTTGATAATTTATTTGATAGTCCTTTAATCAAGGTTTTCATTCATTCAAAATCGGAGTTTGAAGCCCTTCATTAGAAGTAAGAAATAGGGAAAGATTTTAGAAAAAATAAGCAAGTATTTCGCAATACCAATTTGTTGAAATAAGTTAAATCGTACAGAATTGATATCACTTTGGATTACTATTGATATGGTTATTAATATAAACTAGAAGTTTTGAGGATTAGAAAAAATTTTATCAAGAATAATGAAAATTGGCATTCTTTTATTTTAAATAATATTTTATTTCGGATTCTGTTTTACTTGTGATTAATTTGCGCTATCAATTTTTTTGAAGAAGCGATCTGATATGGTTTAAGATTTTTACAATTATTTTTCTTGTACTACACTTTATTTTTGAAGGCTTATTTTTAGATTTTATTTTATTTTTGTCTTTTTATCATTCTAGATTATATGATAAAAACTTCAAATTCTTCCCTATAATTCGCCGTATATTGCAATATGAATTGTACATATATATATATGTGTGTGTGTGTGTGTGTGTGTGTGTGTGTGTGTGTGTGTGTGTGTGTGTATTTATATGTATATATGTATATATATTATATGTGTATATATGTATGTATATATATATATATATATATATATTTTTTTTTATACAATTTTCTGCTATATAAAGATTTTAAAGGAAAATGATTCTCTCTATTACCATCATATGATATTATTTGTGTGCGTGTTTCATTATTATTATCCATTAGTTTTAAAATAATAAAATAATAAATGAAAAGAGTATTGCTATGAATTTAAAAAATTTTAGTTGGTCCATAAAAACAGCATATACGATACAATGTTTTTTCAAAAACAGGAACTATTAAACTAATAGACCAAATATTTTGATAACTGAATTGTATTGCGTATATGTATTTTATTTATGCATCCAAAACGGAAACGTATAGAAAAACTAAAACTTTTGCGTATATCTAATTTATGAATGATGATTGATAATTTATATAATTTTAATGGGTCATAAGTTAAAATGTCTAGATATTATGTAAATTCATTAAAATTATTCTTATTATTCTTGTAAGACATTTTCCTTTTTAGATGATTTATATGATATGCGTTATAGTACTATATCCGTTTCCTTTTCTTTCTTTCATTTATTATGACTATTCATGAAAAACATTGCATTTCACAAAAAACTTGTTAAATATTTGCATTATACTTTATGTTCTTATCTTGATAATACAGTTGTTATATAATCAAAAATAATATGCAAAGAAAACGTAATTTTTCTTTTTTTATAACAAAATATTATAGAAAGATATATTATTGTATTATCGAAAAATACAATATATTTATATTACAGAAAGAGTGAAATATTATTTCTTTATGTTTTATCTCAGTTTTTTTGTTAAGAAATTTCTGTTTTTATAGAAAGAAAGAGACAGAGAAAGAAGAAAAGAAAGTCTTAAAATATATTAAATATAAAATAGAAATTTCTGTATGTGATTATTGTAATGTTAATACATGAATACGGTGAATACATAAAAGTGCTAATTTAAGGTGAATCAGATTTCTTTTATAACAATTAATAAAATGTGAAGTATACAAATTTTAAAAGAAGGGACAGACACTTTCCATAAAAGATTTGAAAATTTCATAATATATATATATTTAATTTATTATTTATAAATCCAATTTCTGAGATATATATTTCTTAAAAGTAACTATGCAAATTAAGAAACAGCTTATTGATAATTTTAATAAAAAAATAATGTTTGTCTATTTTAAATTTTAAAGAGGAAGTAAAGATTTTTATATGAAAAATTTAAAAGTTTCATTTATAATGTAAGAAGTTTAATCATTTATTTTGCTTGTAAACATTCACTTTTATTTATGAACGTATTTTTTAATTAAATACAATTTATTTCAAACATTCATTTTTTATATAAATATATCAATGATTCGAAATATTAATATACAATTTTATGGCTTACGTGATTATTTCATGATAGCAGCAATCAATTTTCACGTAGGCTGTCATATTATATTTGCATAAGCATTAAATATTTTCTCATATAAATAAACTTAACCTCTATTTTGTTAATTAATAAGATTCTATATAATGAATGAATTAAGTTAGGTTAGATTTATTATTATATAATTATTATGCAACACTTCTAGATAATATATCATAGAAACAAATTTATAAATAAAAAATCAACTTTTTACATATTATAACATTAAAACAGATTTTTAATGAAAATTTATTCTAAAGTTTCTATGTATATTATATTTTTTATGATCATTTTGTTGATAATAGAAAAGTCAGTTCCTATTGCATTTCTATATTTTAATTGTAATTGTCCTTCTAATATTAATAATTTAAACTTAATAAATAATTATAGAATAACATAATAAACATAGAATTTTTTCTATTCTTTTATAACAATTATATATACTAATAACGATAGTAAAATTTTTATAAAATCATCTGGATAAATATTTTTTTATATGTGATCCCTTTTTGACGTGATGATGTTCATTACGTTTCATAGACATAATGGCCTTTAAAATAACGATAAATAGAATAAGAAAAAACATAATAAAAAATAAGTAGAGAAAGAAAAAAATATGTAATCAAAATATTTACAAATGTTCGAGTATCCTCAATTGAGAATTGCTTCTGTTAGATCTTTCATATATCTGTATATGTATATTGCATGTGTGAGATGTGTGAAACGAGATGTGGCAACACAGACTGGAATGCAGTTAGGAACGTTAAGGCGACAGAGTCGCCCACTAGAGATGAGCTCTTTTGCTCTTATCATTATCTCTCACTCTTACATTCTCTCATAAGAAACGTTAGAAAAAGGTAATGATTAAGAGCGTTTAAAAATCCTTTTCCTATCTTTACAGATAGAATTTTCGCATTTTTATCATTTTTATATTTTTTTATCTTCGGTCTTTTTGTATTTTCTGTTGATTCTATTTGATTCTACTTTATTGTAAATTTATTTGTGTACATATTAATAATAATACGCGGATTATAACAAATAAGCGATAAAACTATTCGATCATACAATAAGTTATTTATAAATGCACATAATGATCTTTTTTCGTTTCAGAGTAGTAATTATAAATATAGTCAAAAGATATTTTAGTTTAATCATCTTATATATGAATCATAAAATATCTCAATAAGAGAAAATACACATTAAAATTCAATAATCTTAGATATTTTCTGCTCTTAACATCTTGCTGCATTAAAAAAATAAGATTCAGTTTAGTTAATTTAGTTTAACGATTATTACATGATTATGATAATAGAGCTTTATGATGATCTATAAAATCAAAGAATAACGAAATTAATGTATATTATAGTTTAAAGGAATTTTCATGTATTATAAATGTATTATATGCAATATTTATTATTTAAAAGTTAATATATTTCAATTTTAAAAAATAATTTTATGTTAAGTGTATGGCCAAATGAATTAAAAATAAAAATAATAAAAAAATGGAAATAGGAATTAATAATATTACATAATGTTAATGAAATAATATTAACAAAATAATATTTAATGCTTAAAAATTTATTAAAAAAAATGAAACAAATATTTTTATCAATATCAAAATATTTTTTGCATCAAATACATTTACGTACGTGCATGCGTACGTGAGCGCGTACGAGCATGTGGCGTATACTACACGCGCGCACGCGTTTATGACGAAAAGTGAAAGGATTATATCCGCTTATCTGCGAGAGATGACCCGGCATTCTCGATCGTTGCCGCGTGACGTCATTAGTAAGAAAGGAGGTCTTTTCGCATAATTGGCTCAGCGTCTAACGCGTTATAACCAATTGTCCAATGTAGTATAACACCAACGCAACTTCCCACGCTCGGAATCTTCCTTTGCGAGGCTCTTCGAACTATTTATTCATGCATGGCTCGTCGACAACAGACTATTTCTCAGTAAGAAATACTTTATTGACTGTGACTCCTTTATCCATATATTAATATATGTATAGTTATCCATGTACACTAACAAGATTTATGCGTGATATATATATTTGCATTTGTCTTTATTTATCTCAAAACTTTATTTATTTCAAAATTATAAATTCTTTATGTCTTAAGTTTTACAGAAATCTATTTTACGCAATATCTTTTCATTTGTAGTTATCTATTGAATACATACATTAACTACATTATGAATATATTTGCTAATTCAAATACAAAAATATATAAAACAACTTTTTACATGTTTTTATAGAATTATTAATCCTTTCCGATATATTATAAATATAAGGCTAAAAGTTCATTTTATAATAAGAAACTTCATTTCTAAAAATTTTGGAAACTTTATATCTAATTAATCTGCTATATACATTTAATTAATCTATTATATATATCTAATTAATCTACCATATATATATATATTTATAAAATATATATTAAAATATATATATATTATATATATATATATATGTGTGTAAGTTTTATTAAATTTCAATGAGAATTTTTATTAGATAATATATAAAATTAAATTTTATTGGATTAATTATTAAGAAAGAATTAAATTTTTTTTATAATGTCCTAAAAATTATTACAAGCTGTCACATTTAATTACTATTAATACATATGATAGTTAGGTGTTATAAAATGTTGAAAAGTATATGCCTATTGGCATATGCCCTATAAAATCGCACCAGTCAAGCACTAGTGAAAGTCTTCTTTTTAGTCTGCGTAGAGTCTTGACGTTTCTCATGAGCTTTTTCGTGAGTATGTTAGAATGCTCCTCCATCCTATCAGCATATCTCTGGCTAAGTCTTCTTATCTCATCTTTAACTTTATGACATGTTAAAATCATGATGCAGTGTCATTGGTAATGTAACAAGGTGCATCAACGATAATTCTAAGGAATTTCTTTTGGAATCTTTGTAATATTTCTATATTCGAGTTGTATACCGTATCCATAATTCAATACGGTAACATAATTAAGTAGATCAAAATAGATTTGAGAATTGCCTTGTATAATAACAACTTGTTTTCAATTAATAGTTGTGATTTACTATCGAATAGCCAGTATTTTCTCCATTTTCTCTAGTTAATGTCCAAGTTGTTTTCGCCTGGTAATTAAATATTAAAAAAGAAAAAATTTTAATATTTTGTTATAATATAAATTTGTTATAAAACCGAAATTAAAATCAAGAACAACATTCATATGATTAATAAAATAGATTATTATTGAAACTAAAATAGTATATAGGAAAACACATTTTTAAAATAAAGTTTACTATAAACAGATACATTTTCATTTAATAAAAATGTATGAATTGCCATCAATCAGACAATATTTAGAGATATTCATATTGCAGAGCAATCTAAAAGTTAGGCAGGAATATAGGAAATATTGATATATTTAATAAATAAAATAATTTTTTGCATAATTTCATATAATTTTATTTAAAAAATTTATTAATCGTATTGCAAAGAATAACATAAATTTTTAAATTCGAAAAGAACTATAAAATACATTGTTACATGAAACTTTACTAGATAGATTATGTTTTACACATGATGTTATGTTTGATAACAATTATCAAACATTTTTTTATTAAAATTACTTTAGAAATAAATAATAAATATCCCCCCTCTCTCTACATCTATATATATATATATATATATATATATATATATATATATAATATAATATATATATATATAATAAATAATAAATATATATTATATTTGTTTCTAAAAAAAGATTATGTATCTACTGTAAAACTAGAATAAAATAATGATTTTTATAAAATAATTAATTAATGATTTTGTACTAACAATGAATAATAAAACATCGCCTTCGTTTTATGTTTGACAATTTAATTTGATTTTAGGAATAGTATGAGGAATAGTAAGCGTTGCTTGAAAAATTAACAATTTTTTCGAAATTTGTTAATATTTGAATAATGTTATTAGATATGTTATAAAAAAAATATCATCATTCAAAATGCATGTAAACATGCAGGATATATTGAATGCATCTATTATTCTATTATATTAAATTATTTGCTAGTGATTTATATAATGGACAACTGAAAACGGCTAGAATATTATGGCATATATTTATGGCATTAATAATAATGCATATGGTTCATAACTAAATTTTGAATGAGCGAATTGGATGAAATGAAATAACAAATAACTCAATAAAGTAGATAATTTATATTTCAACTCAAAGAATTGAACATAATAAAGCTAATGGTTAAATGGATACCGCATACACTGACTGCAAATCAAACAATTATTACGTCATTGTAAAGCAAATGTATCTGATATCAATGGATATATTTGAAAAGATATAAAGATATAAAGATATAAAAATATAAAGATATAAAGATATATAATAATAACTCAGAAGATCTTTTACATTGCTTTAAAACTATGGATAAAATATAAATTCATCATCACGTATTGAAGTCATCATGAATGAAAAAGTAATGAAAAGAACAGTTGACGAATTTATCATAGATCTTTTCTTAAGGAAAGCGGAAATTGTTTTTGATTGTAAAGATGATAACATTAATTTTCTGAAATGCGAAAAAGATATTATTGATTAATTAGTTTAAAAATCAGATAAATGATAAATCATAAATAATGTATTGTGCAATATTTTTGTGTAAGACGTCATATATTAAAGACAAACTAATAGGATAAAGAAAAAAATTCTACTTTATTATAATAATATGCTTGTTCGGATATCGAATTCTATAACTATAAAAAGATCGACTGATTGATTGATGAATTAAAATTTGTATTTATGTTGCTATTTTATTTACAAATTTAACCTCAAATTTAACCTTTTTAATCTTTAACCTTTTTCAAAATTTTTAAAGGGAAGAGATTTCAGAATAAATAGAAAATCATTATATAATATTATATATAATCGAATAATTTAAAGAAGTTGATAAAAATCAATTCATTAATGATATAACAAAATTGAAATTTGGTGTATATCACTTAGATGTGAATCGACTTTCCAGAATTAAAAAATAAAAATAAATTTTAATGGAATTAGAAGTTCTGTGAATATAACTTTTGAAATTCTTAAATCAATTCTTATATTTAAATATAAGATATTGATTTCTAGATATATAAGAAACATATATCCTAATATTTAATTAAATTTTTTATAGTTAATAAAAAAAACAAAACATGAAGTTTGTGTATTAACAAAAATTCGTCACGTTTTTTAATAAAGTTCCAAGACAACTATTACATGTATAACATGTATTACATGTATAAATATTACATGAATATATACAAATTATATGTATAAATATTTCTTCAACTACATATACGTTTTGCTTTGTTACTCTTTATTATTCTTGTAGTGAGGTTATGATTATCTCCTTTCAGAATTTCTCATCTTTTTCAACGATGAACTTAGATTGGTTTTCGCAGATCTTCAAGATAATAATGTTAAACGAATTTTGTATAGCTTAAGATAATAGAATATCAGGTGAAGATGGCGAGTATTGCAGAATATCTTATTTAAATCGTAACAGATATCGTTTCTGATAAATGTGGAAAAAAATATGAAATCTTGCTCTAATGAAAGATGATATCTTTCCGATGGATCAATTCCGGATGCTTCTTGCGATAGCTATTACTACCTTTAAACAATTTAATTCAGCATAATGCCTGAATATGTGTTTGACTTTGCAGAAGCAACTAAAAATATATTACTCATCAATTATCATATAATAATCTTAGCATAATTTTTAGATCGGCATTTGAAATTACCAGTATTTCATTTCATTTGCATCAAGATCTTTTTCGCTCGAAGTTATTACATTATACAATTCACTTTTCTATCCATAATCATTCGTGAAAATAAGAATAATTAAATCTTTTTCAATTTAATTGTAAGGCATTCATGCATTTTAATCGCATATATAGACATATGAAATAACAAATTGTTATTTCAACATATGTTTCTAAATGCCTTGCAATGCTCATGTGAAATATTTCTTCAACACTTTGTGTATAGAGGATATCTGAATTATTGATAGATCATATACAAATAAAATAGACTATATTAAGTTGAAAAATGCTGTATTATTTTTCAGTTTCAACAATAGTTAACGATATATTAATTATTAAAGATCACTGAAGAAGCGTATCTGTACCATCTATCGTTGATGGTAGACAAATGCAAATACAATCGTACAGAAAAATTCCATCGTAGAATATATAACAGCGTAATTCATTATCAGCATTTGATGTAGCATATATAAGATTGAACTGCACATATATATATATATTATATATCCAATTACGTGACTGATTTTTCATCGCACTTTTTTCTATTTATCTATAGTAATAGTTTCTGTTATCCTGTCTTGAGAAAATAAACTATAACAGAAAAAATCTGCCATTATTATTATAAAAAATATTATAAGATAAGTCGAAATTAAAAACCTATTTATTTTCTTTCATTAACAATCTTTTTCAATTATATTATCAATATTAATTTTCGAATGATATTGTCATAAACATATTGCTAAATATATTGTTATAATATATATAACAATATATAATATATATACATATATAATACATATATTGTTATAATATAATATTATTTTATATATTATAAAACACCTTTTATTTGAAAAAACTTAAATATTATTTAGAATAGAATAGAAAATGTAACTTAATTATAACTCATAATGTAACTTTTTTTATTTATAAAAAAATTTACTTTTTTAATAAGAAAATTTATTTTCTTCTAAAAAATTCGGTGATTCATTAAAGTGAACATGACTCCTTTTTTGCTAATTTTGTGCCACTTTTCTTTAGAATACAAGTAGCATAGTCAATAGCTGCTATGAGCATATTTTGAACTTATCATTTTTCAATCAAAATCAAATTTGCATATATCCATTGCAATCATTTATATAAATTACGATTATTAATATAAAAAAAATATATATATAGATAAATATATTTGACAGTATATAAAAATATAAAACACATACACGGACGCAAGCATGTATGTATATATGTATAAGCTAAATCTAAGTTCAAAAGTTCAGTTGCTTTTTAGAAAATTAAAAATCGATATGTTTATATCAATCAATTCGATAAATTATAATTGATAAATTCGGATGTCAAATTTATATTGATTAACTATTCTTCAGAAAAAATATGATTGTTCTAGGCTATCAGCATCTTAATTTTCTCTTTCTGACTTTTCTTATTAATTATTCATTGAATACCGGACTCTTCTTCTATATATAATTTTTAATTACATCTTGTATAAAAATCATATTTTATAATAATACCAATTATATAAACTTTGAATTTACTTTTGTATAAGATATCTATCATAATATTTTGGGCATTAAAAGTGAGAGAGCGCTTAGAAAAATACAGAAAAAAATATAACAGAAAATTACATTGGTTATATATATCAGAAAGCATTGCGAACATAAGATTTAAAAAAGAGAGTAAAAGATGATTGGTTGGAACGAAAGATAGGCATAGAGATGAGTAGAAAAATTTTTGGACGATGTAGTACATTGACGGGACAAGATTTAGACGAAATAGAAAAAACCGGTATGATTTATAATTCGAAAATAAAAATCGGAATAAACAGGAAGTTAATTGGGGAAAAGAGTATAAAAAAGACATTCAAAGTGTTAGAGAAAAAGAAAGAAAATGAAGAAATCAGGAAATTGAGAGAGGAATTGTGTAGATACAATAAAAAAATGGAGATATTTAAAAAGAAAAGGAGGAAGAGCATGGAATAATGGAAAAAAAGAAAAGACAGTCAGAGGAAAGAATGATAAGCTAGAGGAAAAAATGAAAAGATGAAAAAAAAATTTAGAAGGAATAGAAATAAACGAGAAAAAGAAAATACATTGTTAGATGATAGTTTAAATAATAGTAATGATAGTCTCGATAATAGTAATAGTAGAAAAATAGGAAATTTAAATTCAAAAAATAAACGAGTGAGGATAAATTAAAAGACAGAAAATTAAGAAATTGATGACAAATAAAGACAATAATAAAAAGAGATATAATGTGATTGAAGAGTGATATTACTTGAAAGATTAAGGAAAGATAGTGTGAAGATTGATTTTATTAAAGGTCTTTATTTAAAATATTGAAATAACATGTAAATTATATGAATGTAAAGGCCATGTAATTATTATAAAACTAAAGACGAGATGAAAAGGGAGCTAATGAAAAATAAATACGAATTGAAAGAAAATAAGATATTTGCCTTATTTAAATGATGTGAGTTGAGAAAGAAGAAAAGTATAGGAAAATATAAAAAAATATAAATAATTGGGTTAAAACTCAAAATCTCTTATTACTCTCCATTTCTTTTTATCGTTGGTCTATTCTCTTCTTCAAATTATTCTATCTCTTTGCATTATAAATCGAACAGGTTTATAATGTTTAAATTGTTTCCGAAAGGAATCAATAAAGAAAGAGTATTTGATAAAAGATTTGATGAAAATTTTACAAATGCATCTGGAAGAAAAAATGCAAGAAAATGTTATACATGAGTAAGAATATAATTACGCAAAGAAAACAATTAGAAAAGGATAGCTAAGAGTTGTGATCAATAAAAAAGAAAAAAGAAAAATAGGAAAATAGAACAAACAGATTAACATAATGGAAGTTAGAATGTAATATTAAAAAGAGTAAAGGTTGTTAGTTCGTTCAATTTATAATGAGGGATACAAAGAAATAAAATAATTTTATTTTAAGAAATAGAAGAAAATAGATGATAGAGAAAAAATAAAGAGAGAAAGATAAGAAAGGATAAGAAGAGAGAATAAGAATCTTTAATCGGAGAATAGAAAAATTAGATCGTATAGAAATAAAAAAAAATGAAAGAAATGGGAGTACAGGGAAAAAAGAGGATAAGAAAAGATAAAATAATAAGTAATAATGAAAAGAGTTTTGTATGGAAGGATGTTATATATTAAATAGTCTGATGCGGGAGATTGCGAAAGAAAATGTAATATGTAAATATCGCGAATAATACAATAATTAATTATATAAATTATTAATTAATTAATCATTTATTATATACGCTTTTTCATTTATGAATGAAAAGGTGATGAAATAATAGAAGTAATAGAATTTATAAGAAAGAATAGGATGATTATGAAAATGAAAAAGGAAAAAAAGGAGATAAAGGTAGAAGAAGAAAATCAAAGAAGGAAGAAGATATGGAGCATGGTATGGGACAAGGAGGCAAAAAAATAGTAGAAGAGTTATGTTAACTAACAAAACAGAAGGATAAAAGAATTTGATAGAAGAAAAATGAAGACTGAAATAAATTACATGGAATGATAAGAAACAAAATTAAGAGAAGCAGAAAAGAACTAGAACAAGGATTGGCAAAATACAAATTGTATCAGGAAAAAGAAAAAGATAAAGATATATAATATAAGCGTTAGAGACAAAGAAAAATGAATAGGAAAAGATATTTGGAAGAGAAAAGAACAATGAGGTAACCGCAAGAAAGAAAAAGAAAAGAGAAAAAAAGGAAACGAGGAATTAAGTAAATTAAGAAAAAAAATCAGAGATCTGGATAATATATAAATAAAGTAAATATATAAATAAGAAGAGGAAATGAAAAGAAAATAATATTGAGGAATTACCCAAAGGAAACATTTTACGCAATTGTTGCAGCAGGAATATGTAAGATAGTAGAAAAAAGAACTGCGGAAATGCTGAGCAAGGAACTATAATAGAAGGAAAAATTAAAAAGAGCAAAAGATAGAAAAGCAACGAGGAAAACGAAGATCAAGTCGACAACATTGACGGAATCCCGATGAAAGAAATACGCAAAAAATTTAGAAAAGATTTATAGAATTATTGAAAGATTTCAAGAGAAAAGATGATTTCTTCGTGTTGCAGAAAGAGCATAATGGACTTTGTAAAAGGAAAAGTTAAAAGGAAGTAGAAAACTATAAAGTTTTGCTTTATATATGGAAATGAATTTTATATTAAGAAGATATTAAGAATAGAAGACAGAAGTAGAACAAAAGAAATTGATGTCGAAGAAATAGAATTTAGGAAAGAAAGATCTACGATGAATAACATTTCTATTCTAAATTGTTTAATGTAAAAAAAGAAAGCAAAAGAAAACAGAAATGAGAAAGTATACGCGTTGTTTGTAGATCTGAATCTTTTGATAATGTGAATAAGAAAATCCTCTAAAAGAGTTTAAGGAATAATGCATTGCATTGAATGTGCATTGCATTGAAAAATAAAGAAGAAAGATTATTCTTATTAATATACATTCTTATTAATATTTAAGAAAAGCAGAGAGGATTTATGAAAAAACTAAAACGAATCAATCACGGATAGAAAAGTGTTGGAGAAATAAAAGCATGAGACATGTAACGAATCCATTTCTTTATTTAATATTTATATGGTAGATATAGAGAAAGAATTAAAGAATAAGGACATAGGACAATATAGATGGAATGAAGGATATAGGATATAGATGGAATGAAGATAGATAGAATAAGAATTTTATAATATCGATGATATTGTTTTTGTTATGAGGTATAAGAAAGTTTTGTTAAACATGATGAATAGATTCAAATAATTGTTAAACAGACAAATTTAATATTGTTAATATTAATATCGAAAAAATAAAACTGATAATTTTTAAAAGAAATAGAAAGAAAGAGAAGGAAAATTGAAAATTGAAAAAGGAAAAGAACATACAAGAATTTAAATATTTACGTTTAACAAGAAAAGAAACTATGAAGATTATATTAAAGGATTGTAAATGAAAAACAGCGATCAAAAGAATATGAGGATTAGAAGAAAGATTATATAGCAATGTTAAGATCATGAATAATATTTACATTTAATACAAAGTGTAATATCCTATGACATTGAAATAGGGATAGAAAAAGAAAGAAACATTAGAAAGTCATAATATAGATTTAGCGAGATCGATTAGAATCGATTTCTATATGCTAAAATAAGAGAAAAATTGTCGAATATTTGCAAAAAAAATATATATTTCAAGAATAGATGGAAGAAGTTACTAAATCTCTTTCAAATATTTGTATCTCATCGATCACCAGGAGAACTATTTCATTATGTAATTTGACATAATCCAAAAATAATAAAGATATATATGTATAAAAAGAAAATTAAGGAAAAAAAAGCTTTTTAGAAAACATAATTTTTTCGAAAAAAGAAATTATAAACCCTCTCTGAAGGATATAAATAATCCTATGTATGTAATATGTTTCTATCAAATGCAACGAAAAAAATTATTAAAACTCATTCGGTAATACAACAGGAAAAATATTAAATTTTAAGTAATACAAAATTTTCTAAAATAGGGAATAAATAAGGGAATAGCAAAAATAATTATAAAGAATCCTAATTTGAGCATTCTTTATTAAAAAGAAATCAAGAATTAAATAAAAAATAAACGAAATTTAACAAAACATTTTTCAAAATATTCGCTTGTTCACGAATTAAATTTCAAAAAATAATAGATAAAATTATGCGGAAATGGAAATATAAAATATAAAAACAAGGATAGAAAAATTCGAAAAGATAAATTAATTAACAAAGTATGCGCTCGATATGATTTGCAACAATATTTAAAAATAACAGAAGAAGATAGACTTGTTAAAGCTTAACTAAATTTATTGGAATTATAGGATTATTGCACCTAAACTGTTTTAGAAAAGAGAGAAAGAAAAAGAATTATAAATCTTATAACTAACATTCAGGATTTTACATGCTTGAAGAGCATTATTACACGAATTGCAACAATCATCGGCGATAAATGATCGATCTAGAGAAGAATACAAATGCAAGAATACAAATTCCAACCTTAGGATTATTCAGGATCAAATAAAAATGGATAATAATCATTTACAATTATTTTCGAATACTTACTATTACTTAACAATTCAATATAATGTCATTTGGATTAAAGAAGACAAAAATATCGTTACTTTAATATTTAATAATTAATATAATTAATAATATTAAGATTACAAAGAAAATTATTTTTTATATAAATAATACCATTATATATATAGTTATTATTATTAGATGAATATAAAAGGAAATATAATATATTGATTAAAAATTTTTTCTAACTTAAAACTCCAGCAATATTAATGTAAATTTTTGTAAACTGGAAATGTAAATTTTTGTAAACATAAATATTTAAATACTAATATTTAAATCACGTAATTAATAAAGATGATATTAAATCAATTACGAAGAAATTAGAAGTAATAAACCATTTTTCTAGAAAAATATATAAATAAGCCAAAAAATATATAAATATACAAATACTTTTTAAGACCCGTAGGATATTTTTGGCAATTTATAACATTTATAGTTTCTTCAAGGAGTCAACTAACCAATGTCAGCTAACAAATTTATTAAAAAATAATATGCGGTTTAACTGAACACAACTCAAAAGAAATCTTTTGAAACATTAGTTAAAACAAGTTAATTAGTTAATTAGTTAAAACAAACATTAGTTAAAACAAGTTATGTGAAGAACCAGCATACGCAGTATTATCTGTTTTAATTTCATTCTAATAATCGACGCCTCACAAAACAGTTATAAGCAATTTTATCACAAGAAGAAATAGATAATGACTGATTGATAGCATATATTTCTCTAACTTCAACAGATAGTGAACTCAAATATATGTTAACAGAAGATCTTAATTGTAATATATTATAATATATTGAGTGAAATATTTTCGATCTTACTTATACAAAAATTTAATTTATTTATACAACAATCACTGATCATGTATCATTAATTTCATTCAAAAATACACAAGAAGCAAATAATGCAGATACTTAGATGGAAATTAAAACTAATTAGAATATGAAACAATTTATAAAACAAGTAAAACAAATCTAGGTTATATATCCAAAAATCCTATCTAAGAAAAAATTGATTATAAAGTAAATAAAAATAATAAGATATATAATCCTAAAGTAAATAAAAATAATAAGATATATAATCCTAACCATCTATATGCTCATGCTATATTAGGAGATACCAAAATTAGGAGATACCCAAAAAGAAAAAAGATAATTTCGAATTATGTCTATTTGAAGGATATTAAAAGTTGAATAGCAAGCAAAAATTAAAATTTTCAGATATTAGACAATAATAATCAAATGTGACGTAAAGACGTAGAGACAATAATAATCAAATATAAAATTGAACAAAATATAATACAGACTTTTCTTATTTCTAAGTAACGATCACGATTGCTGAATTTGCCGAATGCGATTAAACCGTTGATTTGTAACAAATGCTAGCTAACATAATATAAAGCGTCCCTTTCAAGTATTTTTTGATAAATAACAAACTTTTGATAAACAAAACATTATATATATATATATATATATAATCTTATATAATGAAATATAGATAATGAAAATAACAAAGAATGTAAGAACTAATGGAAAATAAAGCAAACTCGATATCTTTTAGATTCAAAGAATTAAAAGAATTAGTTGCATATTACACAACAGATAATAGAGATAGTTCTAATTCATTTAAAATGTTTATGAAAAAAAACAAATGTACAATCAAGTTGTGAGGTAAATAAAACATATGGAAGCAATCGACTAGCGAGATAATTAATAAAAAAAGATAAAAAAAATAAAAAGATAAAGAATATATATAAAAAGATAAAAAAATGAAGAAAAAAGTAAAAAAAGAAGTAACTTTAATTAGTAGCTTAAATAATATGGGATCTTATGTTAATATTTTAACTCTTATAGTATTTGGAAATTGTAATAATTACTGCAAAAATTACTAAGATTATATAAGATTATATATAAGAATAAATACGGATTGTATATGAGTAAATACGAATTGTATATAACTGAAATTGCAAATTTCTATTATATAGCTGTAAATCGAGCATTATGCCATATATCAATATAGAAGGAGATATTTTTTAGCATCTATTTCTTTACGAAGCTCATAAATTCGCAGGTTATAACCAATTATATGAAGATCATATTGATGAAATCGAGAATATAAACGAACAAACATAAACGGTTTATTTTTTAACTAGATAAGATATTATATTTACTTTGATTTCAAAAAACGAAGAAATAATCTGTAGACATATACTTATTCGATAAAGGAATCGAGATTAATATATTTAACAAATTCTGTAATCTCATTATTCAAAGATGCAATTAACAAAGACGTATTATTGAAAAACCAGCTCGTATTGAATGTAAATTCAAAATTCATATATATTGAAAAGTATATACGTATATCCCAAAGTATATCCCAAATTAATTCTTACATCTAAAGCTTTAAAATCGAAGAGAAGTTGATATTGGAAGAGTATAATAAAAGTCTTCTTGTTGTGTTAAAACGAAACTTATAAATCGAGCAAACCGATATTCAATCAAAAGATCGACAATCAGAAGGATTGATTTTATTTTCTTTTTGATTCTAATATGAATTCATTCACTGATTTTTCTTAGATGAAGAAACTTAATTTTTATTGCTTAGGATAGGACTATATATGATCTAAATAGAAAAGAAATACAAAAAATAAATTAATCATAAAAAAATAAAAATAATTATTGATTAATAATAATTAGTATCATTACTAAATTTTATATACATAATTGGGTTGAAATATCTTATGATGTTGTCTGATGTCTAGTTCTCATTCTCATCTTTCGCTCCATTGGGTCTCCCCTCCAAATTTCTCGCATTCATTACCTTCCTAATTCCTTGTGACTAGCTCTTTTTGAGTCTTCCTTTTTCTCTTTTTTCTGTAGATATATTAGTAGAGCTTTTTTCAGAAGTTGGTGATCGTTCATTCGTTGGACATATAAACTGTTTTTCTTTCATTATTCTATCTTCTATTTCTACCCATGTTCCTATTTCTTTATTTTTTATACTGTCTCTTCTGGAAATTCTCATTATTTTTTTAAAGACATCTATCTCTATTGTTTCTAACTTTCTTTTATTTCTTTCAGTGATTTTCCAAATTTCGGATTTATATAATAATGTACTTTTCGTTATGATTTCATATATACTATATTTTCTCATTTTAGTTATATCTTTACTTCAAAATATACTATTCAAACATTCTATTATTTTTCTGACCGATACAATTCTGTTTTGGATATCTTCATCATCTATTTGTTTTTTATAAAAAATTGAACGTAAGCATTTGTAATTTAAACAGGCCGCTATGATATTATTGTCTTCCAAATTTAGATTTTCATTATTATTACATTTTATATAAAAATATATGTAACAAAAAGAAAGTTTTATTTTTACAAGATATTTCCAATATATTATACTTTTTTTTACATTATATAATAAAATAATAAATAAAATTTTTTTATTTTCACAAAAGAGAAAATATCCTAAAAATAAGTAATAAGAACAGGATATTTGCATTGGAAGTAATTCTCGGGAAAGTTTCGTTATATAAGAGAGCGGAATATACTCATTCATGAGACTTCAAGATCTACAAAATTGTTCTTGAATATAAATAAAGAATTTAAAAATTTTTTAAAATATTCTTCGTTAAAAAAGAAAGAAAGCAAAAAGATAGAGGATAAGCAAAGAAAATAAAGAATAATATTATTTGATGAATATTATTATTTCATGAATATTATTATTGGAATCATCTAACAATAATAGAAGAAGCGGAAATTGAGATTGAAAATCTTCGATAGAGATGGAAAAAGAATGAGATGCTCTATTTTTAGTAAACTTTTGTAATGGGTATTTTTAAGACCTCCATGGCGGTAAACAATTATAAATGTATTTTTATTAAGATTTGTATGAGTCACTTTTAATTTTTAGTAAGTTTTTCTATGTAAACAACTTATATCGAGGCTTATCTCGAGTATGAGTCATAAAGTCAAGAGACAAAGCCCCCACCGTTGCCAAAATAAAGAAAGGTCGTTATCGTTTGCTTATAACGAACGATAAAGGATCAGTATCTTCAGTGTCTTGCAAGAAGCCAGAGGCAACCGTCGCACTTTTGTTAGAGCAAGTATCTAAATATTGTAACTGTTAATTTATTTGACAATTAAAGAAGATTGTTGTGTTTCCTACAACTTTCATTTTTACTGAACACACTCCTTAGAACCGGCAATAAATAAATATTACGGTATTATCGAAGGCGCGTTAACATTGTTTTTGGTCCTTCGAGCCGGATCTGCGGATAGTTGATATTCGACTGTATCAATGTGTTGTTAGTCAGACGGACAGTTGAATATAAAGGATCATCTCTGGTGCTGTTGCCACCAAGTGCCCATTGCAAGGATTATCACGAGCTGGATCAGAAGCCACGCTCGTGCCGCTATCGCTTTCTTTCTCAAACTCGGCCCTCACGTGAGGATCACATGGAGGTACACGCTCCTGGGGAAGACGAAGCCCAGAGTTTGATGAGATGTACCGAGGTACCGAATTCACGAAGAAAGGACACTCAGCGTCATCGAACCGTTTCACGACGTCTGGTAGCTGTGTTGCATACATGCAACAAAAAGTATAACGCCAGATGCCATACGCATCGCTGACTCGCATCCTGAGTGCAATTTTCGAGCTGAAGTGCTCGATCTAAGAAACGCTGTCGATAGTCCAGCATTTCTTGCGCTCCACGCT
Source organism: Eciton burchellii (assembly GCA_020341155.1). NCBI lineage: Eukaryota > Metazoa > Arthropoda > Insecta > Hymenoptera > Formicidae > Eciton > Eciton burchellii. The sequence goes on along the minus strand of JAHMML010000110.1, from coordinate 247,224 downwards.
GATTACACGTATCACAGTGCTTCCTCGTAGTGTCACATACACACGAGTCTGCTAATTTATCTAGGATCCAGTGGATCACTGTCCAGTTTTCGGATAATTCTTCAAGTTTACGTGCAACTATCATGGCTCAAGATCTGCGCAAACTTATTACGGATCAGGCTAATGCAATCGGTGATATCAAACGCGTTATTATTAATTACAAGAAGCTTTCAAAGGCCAACGTCATGCTTCCAAAAACGAGATCACGTTTAGCTGATTTACAGACTCTTTGGAAGGAAGTTCAATGGGATCATTTTTGCGGCAACGGCTGAGGACTGAAGGAAACTACCTTATTTCCTCCAAAAAGAATACTATGCTGCCGAGGATGCCTACAACCAAGCTGCGGACTATCTCTAGGAAGCAATAAACAATTTTGTAAAAACGGGAAGTCTTACATGCGATTCTAGTACTGATTTTTACATTTTACTTTCTACATTTTGCGATGAAACGAAATCGTCTTCATTAAAACTATCGCGTATTCCATTTCTAACATTTTCTGATAAATTTTCCGAATGGGAAAATTTCCGCCATACTTTCGAATCTATAGTCGATTCGAATGACGCAATGACGAATATATCAAAATTTCACTATTTAAAGACGAGTGTTATTAGTGATGTCGCATTGTTGCTTAATAGATTTAAAATTTCTCCTGAAAGTTATGATGATGCGTGGAAGATGTTTTTGACGGAATATGATGACAAAAGAGCATTAATCCATACACATCTTCAGTCATTCATTTGTTTTCCGAAGGGAAAATCCGACATCGCCACCGAGTTAAAGAAACTGCGAGACACCGTATCAGTCGCGCTTGCGGTGTTGTCAAATGTGGGATGCCAGGTCAGCTACTGGGACCCTATCTTAGTATTTATTATTACAGAGAAACTTGGCTCAAAAACACGAGCAAAATGGAATCTAAAACGAGGCAACACTAGGGAATATGTCTCGTACCAAGAGCTAGACACATTTTTGAGTACCGTATTCGTAGGCTTGTCGACTTTGCGGATGCGCCTGATACCGTTATCGATAATTCGTGAAATAAAAGTCGTTCCTTCGTTAATAATATATCGGTTCAAAAATGTGTCAATTATACCGGCTTACATAATTTAGCAAAATGTGAGAAATTTTTATCATTATCAGTCGAGCAACGCAGTATTTTTGCTAGGGAAATGCGAGTCTGTTTCAATTGTCTAGGGTCACTTAACACCGAAATGTCCAAGATCGCGATGTGCACATTGTCGGCGCACGCATCACTCGTTGTTACATCCGGTCGAAAGCGAAACCACTAAGAAAACCATTAACCAAGCGCCTGGTACCGACGATTCAAAAACGCAACCGCTCGCAAGGATTTCTTCCGTTGCTGGAAGTGCTATGGTTGCACATGTTCAAACCATGCAAGCGAAAGTTTCGCATTTAACGTACTTTTAACTACCACATGGGTAGATCTTCACGATGCCGCGAAAGGTCGCCGTGTTAAAGTTTACGCGCTCCTCGATCAAGATGCGACTGTCAGTTTTATTTCCGAGTCTCTCTGCCAGATTTTGCGAATCAAGCAACAATGCCGACATTCCAATAAGTTGTTTTGGAGGAAATTATGACGGTTATGCGAGAGCGAAGGTTTCGCTCGAATTGTCCCCTTGCAACAAATCTGAACCAATGTTTTCGTTAATGGCATATGTAGTGCCACGTGTTACGTCCTACGCGGCCTCACGAATTTGGCCCTTCGAATCGTGACCCCATTTAAGTGATCTTGAGCTGGCGGATTCGGATCCAGCAAGCCAGCACCCAATCCATTTGCTAATTGGATCGGATTTATATAGATCGCTGTTGATGTGCGATCTCCGTAAGAGTGCGGAAGGCACATGCACAGCTCAAAAAACTGTCTTTGATTGAATCATATCTGGTTCTGCAAGTATGACTCCGATACGATACGAACAAGGCTCACGTGTCACTTTGCATCACAGAGTGCGACACCAATATTTTACTACGCAAATTTTGGGAGAATAAGGAGATTCCTCAGAAACTACCTCTTTACCTTAAAAAGGAAGACGAACAATGTAAGAGACATTTCGTCTCTCACTCCCGCACGGCGGAGGGTAGATACACGGTGCCTTTCAAGACAGGTCCACCCATAGATATTGGCGATTCATTACAGATCGCCACCACTCTATATGCTCGAATGGAGAGCAGACTTCAATCTCAGCCGGAGATTTTCAAGCAATATGACGACTTTCTTCATGAATATCTTGAGCTCGGTCACATGGAGTCCGTGACGGAAGGTGCGACCACATTATTCAAACCGGTTTATATCCCGCATCATGCTGTTATTCGAGACTCAAGCAGCACTACAAAGCTACGCGTTGTTTTCAACGCCTCATGCAAAACTCGCAACAGTAACTCACTTAACGACCATTTGTTGGTCGGACCGAAGCTACAGCAAGATCTGCCGGCTATAATCGTCCGATGGCGTCAATGGCGTTATGTGTATACTGCGGACATCACAAAAATGTTCCGCCAGATTTTGATAAAACCTGTGGATGCTGACTTCCAGCAAATACTTTGCAAATACCACCGAACTCTGAATCTTCGTAGCATTTCCGACTTCGTACGGTTACATATGGTCTAGCTTCATATCTAGCGAGTTCTTAAACAACTTGCAATCGATGATGGTCACTTATTTCCAGCCACCGTACTGATTATTAAAAGCTCAATTTACGTTGATGATACACTCTTCGGCAATGATAATATTCACGAGCTGCATGAAACGGGAGATCCACTAATCGGCTTAATGAAAAGAGGAGGATTCCAACCGTAGAAGTGGGCTACAAACTCACCAAGTCTTCTGGAAGACATTCCCAACAGCCAATACGAGTTCGCATCTGATAGCAAAAAATGAAATTGAAGATCCTTGGATTATCATGGCTGCCACAAGACATCTTTTATTTTATGATAGCGCTGTCAATCGCAGCTATTTCTACTCGACGTTCAATCTTGTCGTTCATAGCTAAGCTTTACGATCCGTTGGGATGGGCTGCGCCAATGGTTATTGCTGCGAAGATTTTGCTCCAGGAACTGTGCTTGCTCAAAGAAGATCAGGATGCTTCAACACCGCAAGAGTTGGTGCAACGTTGGATGGACGTTAACGACCTGCCGCATTTGGTACGTATTCCCCGCTGGACCAGCCAAAGCAATGAGAATTTATCGTTACAAATGCACGAATTTGCCGATGCGTCGAATCGTGTTTATGCTGTCGTTGTATGTTTAAGAGTGATTCACTCTCTGTCTAACTTTCAGGTTAGTTTAATTTGTACAAAAACGAAGGTCGTTCCAGTAAAAATCATCAGTAAAAACTATCTCGTCTTGAATTGAACGCTGTTGTGCTGTTAAGCCGACTACTCTTTTAAACAAGGCAAGCGCTTTCCTTGTCGAACGTTCCGAATTACGGATGGACAGATTCCACAATAACATTAGCATGGTTAAAATAGCATCCATCAAAATGAAACACTTATGTTACTAATCGAGTTTCCGAAGTTCCTTCGTCATTAAACATTACATGGCAGCACGTTTCTTCAAAGGAAAATCCCGCCGATTGTGTCTCCCGTGGATTATCGGCGTCGATGCTATCATCTCATGACTTATGGTGGAATGGCCCTTCTTGATTGAAGAGCGCCTCCACTACTTGGCCGAAACGTGATCCTACCATGCCAAACGACGCGATGACTGCGGAGGAAATTTCTGCTGAAGCCCAAAAGACTGCATCCTGTACAGAACATCATGTACATTGTATGAGCGAATGGGAGTTGCCACAACGATATTCGAACTGGATTCGGTTGATAGTCCGGGTGATAGCTTATATTCTAAGATTTATTGAAAATTTGAAGCGAAAAAGAAATTCGCAATCCAGAAAGAAATTACCGATAGAGATTTCCGAGTTGCGCGAAGCCACCCACCGTTGGTTCCGATTCGTACAAAAAGCTTACTTTTCGAAGGAGTGGAGTGCATTGAGCAAGAACGAGCCGATTCCAATATCCAATGCACTAAAGGCATTAAAATCTATGCTAGGAGAAGATTTACTACTCCGCCTTAACGGGAAGTTGCAAAACGTTGCCCTTGAATATTGCGAAAAACATTCTATATTACAGGCATCGCATATCTGAACTTCTCATAGATCATACACATCGCGCTACTCTTCATAGAGACACACTTACGCTACGCAATTTAAGACAAAAATACTGGATTATAGGAGGTCGTAATCTCATTAAAACGCATATCCGTCACTGTGTAATTAGCGCACATCAGTCGGCAAAACTTCGACATAACTAATAGGAAACTTGTGGGAACCACGAGTTAATTCTTCGCCACTATTCTTTCATACCGGTGTGGATCACGCAGGATATTATGTTCGGAATCATATCGTTCGTAGGATGTGTTCAGAGGACTCGGAAATATTATGTAGCGTTATTTGTCTTGTCACCAAAGCGATTCATTTAGAAAGTGTAGAAGATTACACTACTACCAGTTTTTTAGCGGTGTTCCGTCGATTTGTAAGTCGACGCGGTTTGCCGGTTCATATGTATAGCGATAATGGTACAAATTTTCATGGTGCGGATCAGGAACTTCAAACGAGTTTTCGAGCAATGAGTTCGGATTCGACTTTGCAGGTCACTCTAGCGAGTGACGGTGTACAATGGCATTTTATTCCCTCTGCCGCGCCTCATTTTGGGGGACTCTGAAAGGCCGGTGTGAAAAGTTTTACGTTTCATCTGCGGTAAGTTATCGGTTCTCGCACGCTTCCAAGGCCGAATTTACGATGTTATTATGTTAGATAGAGGCATGCCTAAATTCGCGATCGTTCGTGGCACTCAGCGATGATCTCAGCGATTTATCCACGTTGAGGCCGGGCCATTTCTTGATTGGCCGGCCGCTTATTTCAATACCAGAAGAGTCAGTACTGGAAATTAATGCTAATCGGCTGTCGCGATGGCAGCTCATGCAAGCTATGCAGGAACAGATTTCGCGCTCTTGGTCGAAGGATTACTTGCACTCATTGCAAGTTCAAAAGTATAAGTGTATCAGGATGTCGTCTCCGTTTCGAATACGAGACGGGCGATATGTTAAGATTTGTATAAGTCACTTTTGAATTTTAGAATGTTTTTCTATGTAAACAACTTATAGTGAGGCTTATCTAGTGTATAAGTCATAAAGTGAAGGGATAAAGCCATTGCCAAAACAAAGAAAGGTTATCGTTTGCTTATAACGAACGATAAAGGATCAGTGTCTTTAGCGTTTTGCGAGAAGCCAGAAGCAACGGTCGCACTTTTGTTAAAGCAAGTATCTAAATATTGTAACTGTTAATTTGTTTGACAATTAAAGAAGATTGTTGTGTTTTCTATGACTCTCATTTTTACTGATTATGCTTCCTAGAACCGGCAATAAATAAATATCTAAACGGTGTTACGCGAAATTATTGAAGGCGCGTTAACAAATCTGATAATCATTTTTGCATTGAAGCTGAATATGAGAGCAACCTTAATCTCCAAAATGATCCTAGTCTGCTTTCTTATTTCAACAGAATTACAATATCTTCTCAGTCTTTAGGATTTCTATTAGTTAGATTTGAAAATCTCCATAAAAAGGAAAAGAATAGAATTGCATGAAAGAAAAGTCAGAAGAGAATTGATTTTGAAATTAAATGATGAGGGAATGGAATGGCTAGAAAAACTAATATGAACATACTTTTAAGATTTTTTCTTGAAAAATACCTGCAATTGCACTCGGTCTGGAAGATATCTGCATCTGACGTTTATACAGCTATCTATTCCCAATTAATAATTTTGGTAGAGTTGGAAGAAGACGATAGTATCTATAAGTATATATATATTCGTCCTCGTTTAGGAGGAGTGCTAAGCATTACTCTTTTCAATTGGAATTTTATAGCAATAGTTATTTTACAAGTAGCGCAGAGCTAATCCACTGCTTAAACTCTTAACTTAGAGATCTAATGTGCTTTTTTTAGTTTGCTTGTTCTTCGCTTTTGATCTGTCCGGCAAGGTAGGCCCTACGCTACTGTCCATATAGCCCTCAGAATCTTAAGAATTCACAAGCCCCTTCATCCGTAGATATCTTCGGCAAGTACTGGAAGCATTAGAGGGGGAGATATTTAGACTCTGTCAAAATAAAGGAAAAAGAAAAGGGAGAGATCATAAGAGAATCTAAATGGATCTTTAAATAAAAACTATTAAATAAAAACTAACTAAACTAACTATCTCAATCTAATCCAACTAAATGACCGGAAATCAATGATTTAAATAAAACTAAATTGCTAAAAATAAGGATTTAATTCTGATTTAATTGATATTTAAATGCTATATCATAAGCTATTAAAATTAAAGTGGTGGAGAGCATCTGTAAATAAGACAAATAAAATACATATTAATAATTTATTCTTCACAACAAAGATAGAATATAAATTCGAAAGTATCCTAGTAGCCGGATTGTTTTTCTGGGTAATGAGATTTCTTAATTATTTAATCACTTGATCAATCTATTACTGATAACAAATCAAGTTCGTAACTTTTTCATGACATGACATTTTTTTCATGAAAAAAATCACATAATCTGGTAATAACATAATAATCTAATAATTTAACAATACTTTACGCGGGATTTTCATCTCCTTATGTATTCCAGCATTCGAGTTTAAAGTTTTTGACATAAATAGCAACAATATAAATATAGAAAAAGAGTATAAGATTGAATAAATCTTTTTAAGAAAGATCTTTGGACAATTCTGACTTATTAAAAGTTAAATATTCCAAGATTGTCTTTGGGTTATCATTGATACTGTAAGAAAAATTATGGGATTAATAGAAGTTGTATTATCAAGGATGATCATTTAATGATAATTATTCAGATATGCATTTCCTTATTTTAGACGACGGATCATATTCATGAATTATTCTTATGGCAATTTTTTTCGCGATTAAGGTTATTATTATTTTCTTCGAATAGAGTGATTTGCCTGCAATATGATTTAAAATTTTTGTAAATATTTTCTTTACAATTGTTTATTACTAAGAATTTAGTTTTATTCTGTTCTTTTTTTCTTATCATTCAAAGCTTCAAGGCTTTAGATTCTAAATTCTTTTCTATGATTCATCATATATTCCGCTATATATCGTTTATTTCTATTTAATATACTTTTTCACTGTATCGAAATTTTGATAGGAAATGACTTCTTATAGAATTGTGTTATCGTCATATAACACCATATATTTATAAATTTTAATTGGATTATAGGAAAAACATAAGACGGAATTTTTTGAAAAAAAAGTGGATTTTGTATTTCTGCCATGTTGTAACAATATATTTTGCAATTTTAAACAACAAATATTACAAAAGTCTTAACAATAGCAACACAATTATATGACATATTTACTCATTAATGAAACGACCAAGTTATATAATGTTATTAGTCGAAGACATACAAGCATAAACAATAAATTTTATTTAAAATATCCAAAAACGGCATTCAATAAAAAAATAATCAAGAAAGTCCATAAAATAGTTATAGGATATTGGATATTGTTAGATTATAAATACATAAAAGAACTATAAAAGAGATATGAGTGTAGACATAAGTGTAGACATGTGTTCATTTTAATTTGAAAGTTTTTGATATAAAAGAACTCTTCGTACAATGAATGCCACATTTTCTAATACTAATACAAAAACGTAGCTTGAACATAATTATTTCAAAAATAAGTTGAAGTATTTTAAGTGTTTTAAATAATTCAAATGAATTTTTGCGTCAATTCATAACTAGCAATGAAATTTAAATCCATCATTTTCTAGTCTAAATTAAAAGTTTTAAAACCATAGAATTAAAATAATGGAAAAAACTTGGAAGAAAGCACCAAAGAAGGAATAAAATATTTCATCGACAAACAAAATTGTTCTTTGAGATACACATAATAGAAAGAAACAAATACTATTTTATCAAGATAATTGATTTGTTATTGCAGTAATCAAAATTTCGTAATATAAATTACGATTTGAATTATTGCCATATTTGTCTAACTTTTATGTCTTAAACATGAAAATATAAATTGAAAGTAAAGATTCTACATCAAACAAGGGAGTGATTTTAATTTTAATAGCTATTTTCAAAAGTTTTCATTCCAGAAATTTTTCCGAGATAAAATTTTGAAAAGTTGTACAAGTAATAATATTGACATAACAGCATTAGGAAAAAGTTGGAATAAATACATTTCAAAAGAAATTTAATATTGTTGTATACATATTTATATTGATGTATTATATTAAAATAAATGTATTTCGAATTTAAAAATAATTTGTTTTCATTATTATTTAAGAAAGTTTTCTCATTTCGTATGGATAATCTCTATATTAAATATTGGATCTGATATGTCAAAGAAAAAAGGAACAAGAGAAGAAAGACTAGATAAGAAAGTTTAACTATGGATGAAGAGAAAGAGAACGCAAATAAGATAAACTGAAAAAAATTTTTAAGAGAGATAAAAATAAGAATAGAATAAGAAGAAGTTAAATGAATAATATGACTTTCAAAATTAAAAGATTTCATAAAATCAAGTTATAAAAGCATTTTATAAAAGTAATGTTAAAAAAAAGCATTTTTTAAATCTGAAACTCCATCTCTTAAAACTTCAAATTTTTGAAATACAATTTTCTATGAAGATTTTATTAGCGATACTAAGTTATATACTAATATAACTAATATAAACTTTGAAGACTAAACTTTATCTTCAATGCAAAATATACACGGCGGAAACAATTCTTTCCTCGAACTTTATGATTAAACCTTCTGATCATAAGGTTTAATATCTTCGCTATAAAATATGTTTTTAAGCATTTCATGTTTTTAAATACTATCTTTTTTACTCAGCTCTTAATTCAGACTAAATAAATAGTGCATTTTTTAAAAATCCTATATTCTTCTTACGTTCCAATCTGTCGCGATTATCAGACCATAGCACGAGATGCGATCATTTTCGGACGAATCGTGTGATTCTCTTCGAAGATAGCACACGATCGCAGGTGTTTGGCAATGAAGACATCGAATAAATTTCACTATCTTAGCATTGATTAAATTGTCAATGTTCATTTAGAAATGCTTTCTCTTTATCCGATTCGATCTTAATTAATTAGTGCTGACTCATTGTTATTTTATTATTAAAAGACTTTGAAAAAATATTCAAGATAATCGAACCGGGAATGATAAAGCAACTTCAAGAAAAATATAGAAGAAATGTGGAATGAAGAATAAATATATTCTAATATAATTCGTACAGAATGTTTCGAATTTATACCGGAAAGAAAGATGCTGTACGCTAGGTAAAGCACAAAAAAGAAAGCAAAAAGACAATTCATGTGTCGTCTTATATATTCTTATGCACAGATAGACATTAGGTCTCAAGTTATCCTATGTAACTTGACCGTTATTTAAGGCCCATGTTTGATGGTAGTTTATGTTGTATATCATAAAATGAGATAAAGAAGAAAAGTTTTGAATTTTCTAAACTCGTTATAAGTATTGCGTCAAACAATACATTCTATCGTTAATACTGACATTTTAATATCAACCAAATTGTACCAAAGATTATAATCTTACTTATCTTTATATGTTTTATATATAGACATATATAGAAGCATTAGAAGCATATTTATATATGCATATGTATCCAGATATACATGTGTATTAAAGTTGTATTACCATTTACATAATGGATCAACAGCGTTTCTGCATATTGATGAATTTTTGGATTAATTTTTGAATAATTTGTCATTTCATCAATGTTGCTATTTCACTATCTGAGCGCTTTCTGAAACAAATTAAGAGTAACTATAAATAAATTTTTTTAATATACTCTTTCTTCATATTACAGAAATTTAAAAAAATCTATATTCTGTCTGAATATAATTATTTAAATACTATCGAATCCGGAAGTTGAAGGGAACAAAGTATTTTTGCTGATCTGATCTAATTAAGTCAGATAATGAATACATTTTGATGTATTTTCTAAATGATTTTATTAAAGATTAGTGCATCCTTACAGAATAAAACTTTCTAGACGGTGATGATTGACACCAAAGAAAAATGAAAAAGAGTCACGAGTATCAGAAATGAAATTCTAATCAGTAGAAAGATCGCATGAACATGACATTGCAGAATAGGTAGTAGCCCGGTGATAGAAATCTATTTTATTTGATCCATTTAACAAGTTATCAATGACAACACAGATGTGGCTCATGAGTTTAGCGCATTTATGTAATTGTTAAGGAAGGAATAAAGTTTTGGGAGAGAATTCGTTGAAGGCCTTGCCATATAGTGACCGAGATAGATCCTATTATTTGCACGCATGTATATTTACTATTACATTTACGTGATCTATTATGGGATTATGCTTATTGTAAATAATTGGTTCTATTGATTCTTTTATTTGTATCATATTTTTTATTCATTTCTGATCATCTAAATTAAATATAATCTAATTTAAATATAAATTTTTATTCTATTATTTATTTTGTTATATTCTAAATTAGAATTTATTTTACTTATAATAGCGTTATTGTACATTGTATTTTCTTTTGTTTGTTTATTTATTATCAGCAAATGTTATCAATTCCTGATTTCTTTTCTTTATTGAAATGAACAATAATTTGAATACAGTTTGAATATAGCAAAGAAATATTATTTACACGATCGAATCTACATATATAAAAATGATCGTCTAGACTTAATGTTTTCTAATCGATTTTGTAAATAAATCTTCTCTTAGATACTCAAATTGATCTTTATTGAGATAAAAAATTATTAAAAACCTGCTGATTCATATCCGAGCAAAATACAAAATTCAATAATAGCAATATCCCAAGTAACAGCAAGCATGATTTGTAAACTACCATATAATGTGTGAAGGTACCATCAATAATTATTCGAGAGAATTGAATCATAAAATAGAAAGATGTAATAATTAGATATCAAAATCGATATAAGTGTTTCCTTTACAATTTCTAATACACAAGAAATCCTCTTTGTTTGAAAAAGGAAGGAGTTTAGGCAAAGGATTTAAAAAATCAATTTTGAGCATTGTATAAGAAAATTCTATATCTTGAATGAGCCTAAAAGAATGATATTTTCTTTAATTTAATTACTTTTTAAATCTATTCCGTACAATGAAGATGACTGTAATAACTAAAGAACTATGTCACTGTATTCCATATGTGTTAACTTCTTGCAAAAGAAGATCGCAAAACATAATCGCAGAATTGTCATTGCCTTATTTAGTATCAATGAATATCAAGAATCAATTCGATAACGAATGTTTATATATTGAATACTGAAATCAATTTGCAATAAATTTTTTTCAGAGCAAAATATTTGAGCATTGATGTAAGGCCATGTGTATATACGCGAGTACAATATTGGAATCTTCTAATATATAAATGCACTAGAATCTTCAATTTAAAAACTCGACAAAGGCAAATTGCTACTTAACAAAACTATAGCAAAGAATTCGAGGTGTTGCCCTTCGAATTATTGTTTCTTTCAGCGAAATTATTTGAATTTCTTTTCATAGATCAAGAAAATGTGTATATTATTAAAATCATACGTGACAAACAAATAATATATAGAAATAGTATCAAAAATATCTTAAAAAGGAAAAAAAAATAATATAATTTTATTATAAGAGAAAATGAAAAGCTATCGAAAAATTGAAAAAAAGACAGGAAATTAAAATTCTTTTTAAAGATTAACCATCACCATTCCAGTGAAACCAATAGAATAATCCCAATTTTAATTTCTATATTGTAAAAACAATTGAATAGTGAATCCAATGAAGTATTGAAAGATTCATTAAAAACTATACAAGGTTATAGAACCATCGAAATAGCTCGAAATAGCTTTCTATGATGTAGCAAGAAATAGAAACTTCTGCTTCCCTTAAGAAACAAGAGACATATACTTCTTATTTCACAAGATATATATTTCCAAGATCTTTATATTATAAGAAGTCACAATAAACGAGATAAGTATCGATTTTTAAAATCAATTTCTAAAAATTTATGCTACAGTTTTTGTGTAATGCCTCGATAAAGCAATAATTTATATTGCTTCCGAACCTAAATCATCAAAAATTGGAGAGCTTGAATGGAATGAAAGACAAGTCATATATCATCTCGATTGATCATGCGAGTATATCGAAGTAGGGTTCACATTACTTTTCTTTCAGTCTAAATTAATTTCATATAATAAACAATACTTTTTCTTGAGAAAATTGATGTAATCTTAAGATTATGATCCAACATGACTTATTCTCATATGATTTTATGATTAACATAAAATTATAAACATAAATTCATAAAAGACTTGAACTTGGCATCGAAATCATTCATTTGATTCAAAATAACTCTCCTAATCTACCAATTGTTAATATATCTTCCTAAATCGAATGATATAATGAGCATTCATAAATATTTACATATAATATAGTACTATTCGGCTTTAATAAAGTCGAACTTTAATAAAATCAAGAACTAGATCATTGGATCATTGGATTTCATAAATAATTTTGAGAGATATTGACGATATCCAGCAAATTGTTGGAAAAAAATGTAATCGAACTCAGTCAGATTCGATATAAACATAATTGAAAAGGAACCATGCCTCAAGTTGATATTGGAGATATCATGAATCTTGACATAGAAGTCAAAAAGTTTACGCGAATGATTCACAGATAAACCATAATTCTTGTTCGCTGCAGATGAATCGATCTTCAATAATTATAAGGACACGCAATTACATGAAAAGTATGAGGTGGCATAATATCGAGCTTGAATTTTGAATGATGAAAGATTGATAATTAAACATTTAATTTAATTAACATTTGATTTATTAAATTATAATCTACTAACGAAGCTTTATTATTGCTTTTGAATACAATCAATGAGAAACTTGTCCTTGAACAATTAATAAACATATGATGATATTCATTGCAAATATAATACCATTTAATGATATGACACGATGGTTGCTCAAGCAATTAGAACATAGTTGATTGAGCAAAAATTGTTATCGATCTTCAAATAACTTAACCGTAAATGTAAACTGTATGCAAACGTAATGTAATTTTTTACAAAATGAATATTTCGTAAAAAATATAAAATAATAATTAATAATTAATTAAAAAAATAAATAATTCGTAAAAAAAAATAAAATAATGTTGCAGATGCATAATTAATATTTAGGATTCGACTCCATCTGAAAATGCTTTAAAATCACTAAAGTTAAATTTAGCTATCTATGTTACATTTCATCACTTCATCGCATCAGGATCCAGTCGAAGAAATAAAAGCTTCAAATGCTTCTCGTCAATGTTAACCTCTAAATACTAGCAATTTTTTGAGAGCATTTTTTAAAAGCATTCGACAATATCAGTCAATGATTAAAGAATAAAAAGCTATTTTAAATCAAAATCGATGGTAATCGGAATATACATATATATATATTTAGAGCAAGAAGAAAAAGTATTTCATCTATGATGAAAGTTATCCGCAATGATAACTATATTTGTAAGAAATCGATTTATTTCTCCCAAATGATTTTTATCAAATGATTCTCAATAGGAATTACATTCAGCTTTCATCATGGATTGTAATAAATCATAAAATGATGGCCACCATTCGAACGAATTTAGACAATGAAATCTTTAATAGAAGTCATATGATTACGTGAAACTGAAACATCGGCAAAAAAATTGTTTAATTCAATAATTCAATAGCTTATTGATCGAATTACAGCAATTCACATTTAATATCTTTTATATATTTTTTCACATTCGGTATAAAACTTATAAAATAATCATAAACTTTCTGTTAAGATTTGTATGAGTCATCTTTGGCATTTAGAAAGTTTTCTATGTAAACTACTTATCGAAGCTTATCTCGAGTATGAGTCACAAAGTGAAGGGACAAAGCCGCCACCGTTGCCAAAACAAAGAAAAGTCATTATCGTTTGCTTACAACGAACGATAAAGGATCAGTGTCTTCAGTATCTTGCGAGAAGCCAGAGGCAACAGTCGCACTTTTGTTACAGCAAGTATCCAAATATTGTAACTGTTAATTTGTTTGTCAATTAAAGAAGATTGTTGCGTTTTCCACGACTCATTTTTACTGATTATACTCCCTAGAACCGGCAATAAATAAATATCTAAACGGTGTTACGCGAAATTATCAAAGACGCGTTAGCATTTTCAATTACAATAATGATCAATTAATGGGCATTTTGAATTTTTTTTAATAAGCTTCAAATCAGTGAAAGCAAGAATCTAGAAGGCAAAAATCAAGTTATCTGCTCTTTGCTGATCTTTTTGAATTTTTCCATAATTGATAATTTTGATGATATTCTTATTGTTTCTTAATAATTGATTCAATAGTTGATTCATAAACATTATGTCCAACTTGAAGGATAATAAATTATTACATACTGTTATTTATCATATACTAACTATTATATACTCTTCTAATAGATATCCAAAAAACTGATCAGACAATATAATTGGATTATATATCAAATTATAAAATTCGGCTTTATTCTTATTATTTATTGTTAAATCAATCAATTCTGTATAGAATCTTGAAGCTTTTTTACAGAATTAATTAAATCAAATACTAAATTTAGATATAGAGTTTTTATATACGCGAAGTCAACAATGCAAATAATATAAGTTTTATTTTACTCAAACAATATTAAAATAATATTATACAATAATTTATATTATACAATTATTTATATATTATAAAATAATATTATACAATAAATATATTATAAAATATATATTATAAAATAATATACTATTTATTTATTTTAATTCACAATTAATGTTATTTCTATTGATATAATAGTTTTTACAGGAAACTCTTTCATACAGATTAAAACAAAATATAATCATGTTAGTTTTTATTTACAATAAAAACTATTTTCCGATATTACATTGATTAAACATTTTCACTAAAACAATATGTATGCATATTTAAAATTTTCTTTACTTTTTCTTTTAGACAAACAAATTTTTATATAAATTATATCTTTTTTAAATATATTATATTTATAATTATAATTGTAATTATTTATAATTATATTTTTCATATATAATAAAATTTATAAAATTTTAATATAATAATTATTAATACGAGTAAAGCAAACAAAAGAATTCACCGTAATCTTTGCCATAAAAATATTAAAATAATCATTAATAATCTCATACAAAATATATCATTACGAAAATGTATTTATTGTGCAAGTTCACCTATAAATTTATATAATATATGAATAAATGAATAGCTAAATAGGAAGACAAAATAGCTAAATAAATAAATAATATAGAAAGTTGAAGATAAAAGAAGAGAGATGAATTGATAAGAATATAATAATAGATAAGAACATTTAAGAATATATAAGATGTAAATACATAAATAGATATGAACATATTATTATTGTTCAATTAACAAAATATTAATAAATTATATATATAATAATAATGTATAACAATTCAACGGTTCTATCCGAATCAACAGAAAAATAATATATCGCAAAATAATATAATTACTTGATTTAGTATAATAATATTAAATATAATATAATAATATTAGATTTTAGAATATTTTCAATCTTTTTCTCTTTTTTTCTATCTTCCTTTTTCTCTCTTGCTCTCCATCTTTCTTTTCTTTTTTTCTTTCGGAAATTTTTTTACACATATACTCTTTGTATGAATTTATAGATTCATATATAATAAATTCATGCAAAAATCAAATTTTCAACTGATATTAAATATGTTAATTAAGTTGATGTTTTTACATTTAGTATTTCATCATCCCATTTGTAAATTAGAAAATTATTCTTCAAAAGAAATCTTTTGTGATCTGTAACTATAAATATGATAATGATAAAAAAACAAGGGTATTGCATTTTTTATACATTACAGTTAAAAAAAAACTTCACTTAAGCTATGCAAGTAATTTATTTTATCTCTTGATAAAATTATGTCAGTAAAGTAACCCATAAAATAGAAAAATATTGCTAAAGAAATATTTTGATTTTTTAGATCGAGAATCTTATCTCATCTAAAAAAATTTTTTAATGAAGAATTTAAGCAACTGTTGAATTAATGTTCTATTTAAATTGACGTGGTGACTTGGAGTTTTTCATCAATATATATCTATACGTTTATATTAACTTAGAGAGAAAATTTCAGAAGATGGATAGATATACTTCATACAAATTCAACAAACAGTGAAGATTCATGGATATATAATGGATATATAATTCATGGATATATAATTTACTTTGTTAATCCGGTTTAAATGATTTTTTATATAAAATTATTACGATTGATGAAAAATGAGTGTTATATCGAAAAATGAATGATAATTCTAAAAAATCGTCAATAAATTCTAGTTAACCATTAATATCGATATTTTTTAAAAATATTTATTGCAACTGTTACTATGCATAAAATATTCGACAATATATTTGTCCAAATAGTCATGTCAAGGAAGATATACAATCAGTGTCCATGTACAATACGTATTCGCAACATTGCGAGTATGCTATTCAGAAGTGTTTAATTATAGAATTATAGAATAGTTTTCTATAGTAGTATAGAAACTAGTATAGAATAGTATTCTATACTAGTTTAGATCTATAAGTCTTTTCCTCTTGAATCTTCTCACTATTTCTCTTGCTTTCATAAGCTTGATAGCGAAATTGTTTGGATTTTCTTCTAGCCGTAATATCTTTGACAGAATTCTTTGATGGTTTCTTTGATGTTTGGTATCTTGAGATCACGATGGAGTATGTCATTTGTGACATTAGTAATTATTCTAAGGACTTTTGATTGATATCTTTGCAGTATCTCAAGGTAAAGTTTGCAGCTGTGTCCCAGACTTGGATATCGTATGTCCAAATGAGTTTTAGTATGGTTTTGTATAATAATATTTTATTTTCCAGTGTCAGTTCTGAATTTCTAACTAATCACCAATACTTAGTTTGAGTCCTAAGTGCTTGTGTTTAATGTATATATGTTTTTTCCATTTAAGTTATCTATTAAGATGTCCAGATATTTAACGTCTTCGGCCTGTGGAATCTGAATTCCATTCAAATAGCACAATAGGTTATGGCACGCGTAGTGAATGTGATTGACTTGTTTTTATTGATTTTGATCCGCCAAAACCAGTTTTTTATGAGGTTTAAATTATCTTGAAGATATTTGAATGCTATGTTAGGGTTTTTGTATATTGCATGTACCGCCGTATCGTCTGCGAACGATAGCAATAGAAACATTTGTGTCTACTGATAAATCCGCGGTACAACAAATATAGAAATGGTTAGAAAAGGACATATTTCCTGAGGGAAATATCGATATGGATATCCAATTTTTATATCAGGAAGATTTGTATATATAGAATATATTTGTGTATAAAGATGTGCTATGAGTTATTCTATCAGAATAATTATCAAGTTTTAAAGAAAGGAAATCGTATACTGACTAGAAAATTAGAAAAAACATTTTACAGCATGGTAATGCTTAATTATATGTTGCAAAGGAAAGGAAGAATATCATTTATGTTTTGGACCAAGAAATTTTATGCGGTTTATTTATTAGATCTAATTTTTTTGGAAAAAAGTATCTATTCTGATCACTGTAATATTATCGCTGCTAAAGACAGTTTCTTAAATTCTGATTCTTAAATTATCTTTAGATTGTCAAACACAAATCAAAATGAAATTTTCCCGATTTGTAAAAAGAAAAATTTACATTTGTCCTAAAAGTATTTTTATGTATTAAATTATTTATAAATTTTTTGAAACTGTTCATAGATTATTAATGAAAATAGCTTGATTATGAAAAGAATGCTTCGATGAAACTTAATTCGATAAATAAATAAAATTCGATAATTCTTATTTACTAAGAATTTTATTTACTAAGAATTTTTTGAAAATGAATTCTGCATATGATTAATATTAAAACTAAATGAATTTTTAAATAATGGAATCATAAAATATTCATAAGCTGATTCATAAGCTGTCATATAAGATATATCTTAAAAGACTTTCAAATACATCCAAGCTTTTATGCAAATGCAATCTCGCGAAAATTGAAGTATCTTTATGACCCTAATGATGCTACGTTGAGACGTTCTCTTGACACGTAATATTTATCATCTCGCAACAGGCATTTTACTAGTATATACAATGTGCATATTTCGAAGAAGTTCACAAAGAAAAAAAAAGTGAGAGAAGTCGCGTACATTGCCTAAAATTCGCAAAGTGAGAAACATGAAGAGAAAAAAAGATCTTATTCAATACTAAGATACCACAGAAAAGAAAGGTTTTATTGTTTGTATAAGCTTTATGTAGCTGGCTATAATTACGTCCAACACACAAAGAATTTATTTATATAATGAAAAATAAACCAAGGCGAACAGGCAGTTCAAGAATTTCCTTTGTGATTGAGGAAAATTGAAGGGTCCTTTGTCAATGCCGTGACAAGAAGGATACGATCCAACGAAATATGTATGCACGATCTCGTAACAAGGAGAAAGCGTGCAATGAAACACTTATACAGAATACAGAAACAGAATCAAGGAATCGGTAACAAGAGTGTCACCTTATTTGATCGAAAATATATGAAAATGCATAAAAAATCTGTGCATGATAAAACATCAGATAAAACATCATACAAAATATATAAATCCACATATAATAAAATTCTATATATATTAAAATATGTAATAAAATTCTTCAATCTTACTTCTGATTACAACATAATTTTAATGTTGAAAAAAAACAAGCATTAAAATTCTAATCATAAATTCATTGTTATAATTACCAGTAATCGATAATAAATTTAAATGTTATTTTTAAAATGCAAAATAGAAGAAAAATATTTAATAATTTGAACTTAAAGTATCTAAATTCTTTCTTTTTAGTTATGGATAGTTATGGATAATTTAATTGTGGATAAAATATCTTATTTCATTTTGTTTTATAATATAGTTTTTTTATTTTATATTGTGATTTTCCAGTGTTTATTTAATAAAATATTTAAAACCTAATATAATAAACTTAGTATATAGTTTTGAATATAAAAATAATTTTTGATTTTTGAATATTTTTATATTCAAAATTTTGTATCAAAAAAGTATGAAATTAAAATTAAAAAAATATGTAAAGATTCAATTATATTGTATTCGCTTCGATATTTTTAGATTTCTAAAATGTCAGATCATCAGCATTCTGAAAAAATATTTCACGATAAGGCAAATTTTTATGAAATTTAATAAACATGATATAAAGATACATGATACTATCGCCAATATGTAAATCACAGGAGAAAAAGATAAAGGATAAAGGAACATAATCAAAAGCATTAATATTGTGTTATTGATATCGTCGATTCTCAACGGATTCGCTCGTTCACAGTTTCTGTATGAATACATCAGAGGGTCAATAATATTATTTTGATAAACATTTTGATATTAAAATATTGTAAATTCCAAATTCTATTCATAATTATCTTCCAGTTTTAAAAAATGGATTTTATGTGAGGACACAAACAAATTCTTTTTCTTTAAAATAAAAATCATATTTAATTTATATAATACTATTTTGTTGTTTTTTAAATGAAATGATTTCCATAATAATTCCAAAAATTTCTCTTTCTTAATACTATTGTACTATTAATATTACTGTAATCATAAGCTTTACTATCATTTTATCACTATAACTAAATTTTTTTTCTTATTATCTTTTTATTTTATTTTTTGTTCTTGTTCTTTATCTTGTTCTTTATCTTATCATATTTTTAATTAAAATCAAATCTTATTAAGTATTAACAATCTTATTAATTACTAACAATTATACCAACTTATGTTGATCATGTTGCCAATTTAAAAACCATTAATAATTAGTAGTGACATAGTACATTAATTTTAAAATATATTTGTGTGTATTATATTTGAAAAGTAATCTGTCAATATTATTAAAAGTATTTTTAAGCGAGTGCATATGTGTTTCGAAGAATAAGAAGCTCAAATTTCGAGTGTGACAACGACTTTACGAACCGAAGAGTAAGTATCGGTATGTCTTGCGGTTCTTTGTCCCGCAGTCCGTGCACCAACCTTACCTCACCTGCGCCACATCAGTTCATCCAAGTAACTCGATCACGCGTGGCATTCTCCCCACGATCCCGGAGTCCCTGCTTCCCGGTACCCCCTCTTCATATGGCCGGACCTCCGGAACGTGTTTCTTCGTCGCTCTCTTACGCACACAAAAAACTACGCGTTCATCGTCAGTTATTTCCGTCTTTCGGAGATGGCGATAATGATGGTGATGGTGTGATCGCTCCCAAGTACTGAGATGGATCGAATAACGGCCACTTCCGCATGACATGTTGTTCGGCATCATTTGTGCGCATGATAATTTCTCATGATAATAGAGTTGATCATTTGATGTTTCTATCACATGTTTTATAACTTTAATATATATATATATATATATATATATATATATATTATAAAACTATAAATCTGTTTTTTTCTTAATAAAGAAATTTAGTTTTTCGAAGAAAAGAACATACACATAGTATATTATAAAATATTATCATCAATTTATATCTCCTTTCTCTTTAACAAAATATGAAATGCTAAAAAAGTTGGAAAAATTGAAAAAATATTCTTAATGATTTTTTAAATGATTTAGGAAATGTAATATTATATTATATCATATCATATTATATCAATAATATATAATATATATAAATAATATATATAAAGAAAATAAAATGGCAAAAATGGCTTATACATATGTATATTTATATACAATATATAAATATATATTATAAAAAATAATATATTTACTTTTATTACTTAAACTGTTTACGAAATTAACGTTATTCAATGATAAAATGATAAAATTTATCATCTGTATTTATCATAAAATTCATCATTTATCAAATGATGAATGATAAAATTTAATTCTCTTAGTTTTAATATTGTTCAGTTGCTACTTTTAAAAAATCAGTACAACTCATTAAAATGAGTTTAGCTATTAATAATATATAATATCTATAAAAAATTATAATAATCTGTAATAAAAAACTAAAATATTCATTAATCAATCAAAAATTAATTTATAAATTAGAAATTTATTTATTCTTATTTCTACATGTACTATTTTTATTGTTTATTCTTTATTTCTTTTTAATCTCTATGTTATAATTTCATTATAATTAGTATTACATACTTTTTCCAAAAACATATCCTTTAAAAAAGATATTCTAATTTATATATTAATTTTTAAATTTATTAATAATTTTTCTTAATTTATAACTATTTCTAAAATTATATGATTTTATATTAATAACAGAAAAGTTGAACAATATAAAAGTATTGTTTTATTAAAACAAAATTTAACAATAAAGAAAGCATATATTTCTCATTTATTTGTTTCTATGCAAAAAATTATTTCGTAATTTCTTTAAATATTTTTTTAAATATAAAATAATCAATTATTATGATGAGATTTCTATTATATTAAATAATAAAATTGTCATTTCTAATAGGTGTTGTTGATCTGTTGAATAACAACTCCTACGAACAATTCCCAAATGAATGCAGTTTGACCACGAAGATTCGCGGAAATTGGCCAATAAAATTCACGGTGATCGCAACAAGGCGAGGCAAGACGAGACAAGACTTCTTCTTTCAGTAGCACGCTGATATGTCTGGGAGTCCCGTAATGACGATTGCCAGTAACCACTACCAATGCTACTAAACATTACTCCGCCGAGTAGATAGTATAGTTACTCCACGCCAGCGGCGGGGAAGTCATTACGAAGAATACGTTGCTTTCACCGGCCATAGGAATCGAACGGTCCTCCAAGAGATGAGGAAACACCGTTGGAATGACCCAAGGCCCACGTTCCCTTGATCCTCGACAGGCCTTCCGATCGTCACCGTTAAATCCCATCACCTACGCGGAAATTTTTTTTCGCCGGATATCTCGCACTTCTCGATTGACTTATAACACATAAGTAAAATTCCTTCTCAAAATATCAATAGTTTTTTCAAATTATAATGTTAATATGTGAAAAAATTTTGCAATTTATCATTGTGAATAGACATAAGTAATTTTAAGATTAAAGAAATGTATATAAAAATTAAATTACGAAATTACAAATAAATAATAAAATATATCCTAATTAAATCCAAAGATATTTTACGGAAACATCTATTTAGAAAATTAGGCTATCTTTGAAGTTCTAAAAATTCAAATATTTTTGTTTGAATTTCTAGTATATATTTCTAAAAAGTGTGATTATGTTTCGAAAATTTATGTTTTTTGCAAAGTTATAGATTCATATTCTGCAGTGTAATATTGACAAAATATCTGTCTAAACAATTATCGATATAATAATATTTTATTACTACATAAAATACGTTAAGAAAAAAATGGAAACTTTATAAAATAGAAAAAAAAACTAAAAAACTGACAAATAACAATAAACTATCAGATTGACTAATGAATTGAGCATTTATTATGATTTTCATAATAATTATAGTATCAGAAGAAATATTTGTGTTGAACATGAAAAAAAACATTTTTTGCAATATTTATAACACCAACAAAGACTTATTAATATTATCAGGTAGAATTATTCAACTAGTGTTCATGTTGCAACACAATAGAACAATTGCTATAATACGAACAAGAATTGGCACTAAAATAATTATAAAGGTTATTCGTGCCATAATTCATCGAAATGAAAATAATTTACTTAAATGCTTTTTTAGAAGAGAAATTGCAATAAAAATATAAATAACATGTAATAACAATGAAAACATAAATACTATGATTTGTTCTGAAAATGATTTTTAGTATGTTAAAAATATTCAAAATTGCAATATACATATATTCTATAATATTTTTAGTCATAGTCATAATAGCATCTTAAAATAAACAATAAATATCACTTGAATATATTTGTCGATGCAAGAAAACATATACACTGATTCTGAATTGTGAACTTTAATAAACTAAAATTTAAGATATTCTTAATGAATAAAAATAAAATTTTTCAATTTTATATTTTGATATAACGATAATAGAAATTATGACGTAGATCAGTTTGTCATATTTAGATGGAAACTTTTTAACGTTAAGCGTTTTTTTTTAAATATAGATATAAGATCAATAAAATAAATTTTATAATCCTGCAAACTATGTTTCTCCAATAATCCTTTCTTCTGTTTTCAAAAATTTTCTATTCTAAGAATAAGGTAAAACAGTTTTTGAAATTTAGCTTTGTTTTGATCCTTCCAAAATGCTTTAATCGCTTATGATATTATAAGAT
The DNA here is from genome assembly GCA_020341155.1 of Eciton burchellii. Lineage (NCBI taxonomy): Eukaryota > Metazoa > Arthropoda > Insecta > Hymenoptera > Formicidae > Eciton > Eciton burchellii. Next base: position 223,732 of record JAHMML010000110.1, on the reverse strand, counting down.
ATTCAATAAAAAAATTTCTGAAACATGAGATTGAATTGAAGATACTTTTAATATATCCATATCCAATAAATATTTTTAAAATCATATTTTATTAAAAAGAATTAATGATAATTTCATAAAATGCGCACAGATAAAATTCATTTAAAAAAAGGAAAAATATAGAAAATTAAACTACACTATAAAACTAATAAAAAATTGAATGTTTCTTTATATTAGTTGAATAAAGATGATCATAAAATAATTATGTATAAAAACAGATAACAATAACATTAATTAATGATTATTAATATTAATGACTATGATAATGGTAATAATAATGATAATTTATCCATGTTATTTCTTATATTTTCGTTATAAATTCATATAAATCTTTCAACAAAGAAAAGACAGCACAAAACTTGAGAAGAAAAATTTGCCCAAAGTTATTTGAATTTGTTTGATGATGAAGATGATGAAGGAGGATGAAGGAAATTCTCGATGAGATATTCACAAAAAGCACAGTGATGGACGGCTTTTTGCACTAGGAGATACAGGTACGAGAACCGACCCGATGAACCGAGGTTCCCGAGGACAGAACGGTACCCGGTGCCCTCCTCCGCCATCCTTCACCGGGAGACTACGGCGTGAATATGAAAGACATCAAGGCATCCGGAGTCCCGCTTCCCGGATTTCTTCTGTCGATCGACCTAACACATGTATACGGTACATTGCTGTGCTCACTTCTAGGCAAACATGAGGCACGCCAAGAAACGGTAGTTACCGCTTTGGCTCTTCAATTTATACTTGACATTTAACGTGGGAACTTTTACATATGTCAATTTAAAAGTAATAAATATTTGTATATATTTACCGTCCCGCAAAGACAGAGAAAGTTTTAGTATATATACTAAATTTAAAAGTTTTAGTATATATACTGAGGAGTATATATAAATACTAAATATATATATATATATATAATAAATATATAAATAACTATATAAATAATATATTTTATAAATTGAGATATATCATAAATAATAATCCGAAAAAAAATGAATCAAAATAATCTCATATAAATTAATTAAATAAACATTATAATAAAGAATAATATAATAAAGAAACTAAAGAAGAAAATAAAGCAGATATATTAAAATCAGAAGAAAAGAATGTGAAAATTATAATATTGTTTTGTCTTTATAAGATTATGTTGCAAATATATAAATGTATGCTGATTACTGATATGTATGTTGCATATGTATGACACAAAATAGTTTAGAAATTCAAAAGCTAAATCTAAATATTAAATAAAATGAAATAAATGAAAAATAAAATATATATGTTACTAAATAGTAAGAAAAATAGTGCACACTTTATACTCAGAGTACAAACAAATTTACATAAATATATATATACAATTTATTATAAAAATATTATGTATTATAAAACATTTTTTTCAATATAAAGTAGAGATGATTATTTACATTAAAAAACATCAATCATTATTTGGTCATCATTTGATCTTGATATATGTTCCAGAAAAATCATGATTCTAAATATTTAATGAAAATAAAAATCATATATTAAAAAGTCATTGATAAAAAATTTAATTATAAAAACGTAATATATAATAATACTGATATAAATAATTTTTTTATACAAAAAATAAAAAAATTGATAAATATGTGAGTAAAGAAAAGAATGAAGCCCTTCTTTTAACATTTTCACTATAAAAATAATGAAATCTAACTTTCAAATTAATTCAACTATATAAATGTGCAATCGTTTAACGATAAAGTTTGATTCATAACTCAAGTTAATAATATCGAATTTGCTTAATCCACATAAAGAATCAGATGAAGTTACCATTTTTATGGATTGAATTAGAGAAGAAGGAGTCTGCCCTCTAGGCTCCATTACATCTATCATTACATCTTTCTCATATACCTAAGAAAGAAACTAATATATTTTTCTTTAGTAATTTTGAATAACTCATTTATAAATAAAGCTCTCCAGGAATTTTATTGAAAACTATTTGTATGTATGATTTTAAAAACGTTTTTTTATATAATATGTATATTTACAATATAATTTATACAACAAAAATATGAAAATTCTATACTTGTAATAATTAATTCTATTCGTTGAGATAAATTGTTATTGGAATCAAATGTGATAACCTCACAAATGTAATAAGTAAAAGATAGATAGTAAGAAATAATGAAAATAATAAACATAAATAAAAGAAAAATATGCGTTGGTTATAAAAAATTTAAAAATATATACTATTTATATACAATTACATTATAATTATTTATTACATATCATTATTTATTTTTATATCAATAATCATAATCATAGTCATAGTCAATGGCTTTTGAAAAATCTTACATATATATCTACATGCTGGCCATTACCAAAATTAAGTTATATATAATTCTTGGTATTAATTGTTACAATTATGTATATTATTAAAATTGTTACTTATATAATTAAGACTTAATAATTTGTTTCGCTCTATTTTACATTTAAAGCAACAAGGGAAAGAAAAAATAAATAAAAAGCCAATAAACGAAAGTTGTAAGTAACAAAACAAAATGTTTGAAAAGATGTTTAAAAATATAATATAACTAATAGATTGAAAAATGTAACATCGACTTATTTTACTTTTGACTATAGAGAACTAATAATATTAATTATCTAAAAAAACAATTAGACATTTCAAAAATAATTTATAATAATTTATAATAATTTATAATTATTAATTTATATTTATATATTTATGGCAATAAACTTCTTTTGCATATGCTGCTAGTCATAATTTTTTTAGATATATTTTCTGACATATCCGATGTAACTAGTCTCGGTTTTTTTTATTATTTAAAACTGACATCAATAAAATTTTATCATAAAATTATGACTAACTTTTTAATAAACAATGTTCATCGATTTAAACTTTCATTACAATACTCAGAATCATTATCTTCATGCTAAATATGAAACAAATGCGTAATGTAAATAATTAGCAAAATCATTAACTAAACTATTTAAAATACAAAGAATGCGTATTTATTAAATTTTTAATGCTTTCACTGCATTTTGATTCCGTAATATTTACAATACGATAATATTAACTTATGCATCTTTAGACTCCACCCCCTTCTTGTATATGTTTCTTTTTTTGCTTTCTCCACATTCATTTTTTCGTTTTTTTCTCTGCACTTTTAATATATTGATATATTGATATATTGATTAATATATTGATACCTTCTTAATATATTGATATATGTATATACACATATTTTTTTATTTACATCTTATAAAGCAAATATTTAAAAAGAAAGTCATCATATATAATGTTATATATATTATACGTGTAAAATTAATGATTTTGTCATTACATTCGGATATATTATATAAATCAAATCAAATCATCATCATGTATATATTTTTGTCACTGAAAATTTAATCGTAATTATAATTTAATAGTTATAATATATAACATAATTCACGACGTATAATTCTTTTAATATTACAGTATGAGAAATAATAAATCTGGTTATTATTTGATTATTGATTCTGCATATAATTGAATAAAGATGTTGATACCTATAACAATATCGTACAAAAATAGATTACGATTTCGTTACGCCAACATATTTTTTTAACTAGATTACAGATATGTTTCAGATACACTATGTAACAATTTACCAGAGGATAGAGAACAAGAAAAACGAGCAATGATTCTTCTATTGCCAAAGATAGCTCTGGTTATTTAATGTTTCTTGCTATTGGTGCATAATCGATGCAATCAATCTCGATTGAGATCTCATAGCGGAAGCCTACCTGTTTTACTTGTTCCACTATCTAATTAGACAAGACTGAGATATTTCTATATAAAAATATATCTTGTTTCTGACTTTTTCGAAATTGGTTCTACAAAATGACTAATTGTTGTTATATACTCATTTAGATTGTCTGAAAGAGAGAGAGAGAGAGAAAGATAGAATTGATTTCAAAAAAGATAATTAAAAATATAAAATATATATTTACCAAAGACAACAAAAATTTTGTAATGTTTTTTAATTGAAATTATGCTAATTAATCAGTAAAATATAATTATAAAAGCATAATCAGTAAAACGTAATTATATTTTATTTTATCGCTTGAACATAGCGAGATAGCGTGATTTCTGCTTCATGTCAAAAAATATCATATAAAATATCATTTCAATAGACTCAACTTCAATAGACAATATACTCGAATTATATCGTAGCAATATAACTCACAAATAAACAATAATATAATTAGCACAATTTAAAGCAGTTTTATTAAATCGAATTTTTTTCCTTTGTAATCTTTTATAACAAAGCATAAGAAAGTAAAAAAAGAAAAAGAAGTAATTTCATACTTTTATAAAATAATAATAATAAAATAAAATGACGGCAATTGCATTATTCGACACTTTCTAACATATTTTGCTGCATCTAGCAAACAATTGATATGTATTTCTGTCTTTCCTTTTATTTGTATATATTTAAATATAGAAAGAAACAGATTTTAATAAACAGATTCTTTTTTGCAAGTATTCACGGTTGCATAATCTATGATATAATGTAAATATTGTGCTATATTCAATGTGCATATAAGTATATATAAGCAATAAAGAACGCTTTGATGCACATATATAAATATATATAAATTAATTTGCTTCTTTTTTAATTATATTTTTTGTATGTTAGGCGTGAAGAATGAGGTTTTCAATTATAAAATAGTATTTGAAAATAAATCTTAAAAATAGAAAATTAATTATATAATCTTTTTTATATAAACATTAGCTAAATATCTATATTAATAATAAAAGAAGCATGAATTAAAAACAAACATAATATATAACAGATATATTTCAAAACACGAATCATAATATTCATGAAATTCTTAACTATCACTACTATTATATATTATTAATGTTGCATATTTTATTCCACATTAATATTACTTGACTTTAATTATTAAAAGAAAAACATATAACAAGCACAAGAAAAATAAATTAATATAAAATTATAATATCACATTAAAATTATATTAATAGATATTATAATAGTGCAATAGATATTATAAATATAAGTAAAAATAAAAATTATTATATTAATAAAAATAATTGATAATGTAATTATATAATTATATGATATATAATTACATATATTTATAAATATGCTCGTACTTATAGAAGAATTAAAGATGATATCTTTCAAATTTTAGTAAGTTCTAAATCAAAATATTAGGTATAAAGTTAAACGTAATATCTTTTTTGAACAAATTATATGTTTTTTTATAGAAAAATTAAATACATTTCTATCTTAAAGATATTCATCGCTATATTCATGATAATTTTTTTACTCAATTTTTCAAGCAATTGACGAATCCCTTTTAAAAAAAAGATAATTTTAAATAGATGAAGTAATCAATGCTTTTTTATATTTTTTTTGATTATTTAAAATATGTATCAATCAAGTAATATTGAAGTAAACAAAATAAATGATAATCCAACAGAATTAGCTGGTAAGTCATATGAAGAGGAACTTATTAATAGCGAATGACGAACAAATAACATCCTTGTCTCTTTTATGATATATGGACAAATCATATATATTATCGTATAGTAAAGTACGATCCTATCTAACTATCGACTAGTAAATAATCTTTTTTTTTCCAATTTCGTCACTCAAAGTTACTGCTGATAACAAATTGATAATCTGACTAAATTCTAGCAATATATTACTTCATTCTATTAAATAAAAGTTTCTCAATTCATATCAATGATTGATCATATTTAATTCACTTTTAGCTTATTACGAGTCTGTAAAAAAACTCATAGTTCTAATTTATTTAAATAATTCTTTAAGGAATTTTTTCTTGAGTTATAAAGCTGTAAGTTATAAAGTAAGTTGTTATTACATCTATATATATATATATATATATTCTTGAACAGTTGCTTAAATTTCTTATCTTCAAATCTTTTTGATTGACTATGATGTTTTCAAAGATCAAAATTAACATTTTTAAAATCTCTGATATCATTTTTTGCATATTTTATGCATCACTATATCTTTGCTTAAAGCAGAACTTTCTGGAGTATATCCACAGCATTTTCTTTTTAATTGAAACGCGAAAGAAAATATGTAACGCGCTGTTTTTGAACGCTATTATATTTATTAATCTTTTATAATTTTATTATAATTCTACTTTACTAATTTCTGAAGTGTTTTTTAAATCTTGGCACTCTAAGATCCCAAAATAGCAGGAAAGTATTCGAATTTCAAATAGGATTATAATTGGTTTAATCTGTAGACATAAAATTAATTTCCACAAAATTAATTTGTAATATTAGCAGTGCCTTATTTTAAATTTAAAAATATACAATATAAAATATATATATAAATATACAAATATTTGCTAAATATACAATATAAAATATATACTTGATACAAATGAGAATTATATATATATGTATATACATGTATATACCTACATTTGATAAATAAATTGCTGATAAATTACTCATTCATTTACTTTAATTTCAAATTGAAATTTTTTTACATTATACAATGTATACGTATAGCAATCAAGAATATGATCTGAAATATAATGCTTGCATTATATAAATGCATTATATAAATGCATGTGATGATATTGTATCTATCACCGCTAATTACTAGAATAATCGGTTTCTAAATCGTTGATAGAAATCATCTAAAAAACCAAGTGAGCACTCAGAAAACAGATCTTTTACAATTTGTTGACGGTCGTTCTCAACAAACTATATGAAATATAGAAGAACAAGATGTGCAAAATATTTAAAAAATTGCGGAACAAATATGAGACAAATATGAAACTTGTCTCTCAATATCATATTCCTATAAAAACATGTTTTTTGAATATTTAATAAGCACAAATTCCATCTCATGTATAGAGATTGATCGATTCACGAAAAACATTTTGATATTGATTCATTAATCAGTATAATAATATTAAATAATTTTTGCTAAATATTTTATAAATTCAACAAAATTTATTAGAGATAGCATATCAGTATCTACAATATTGGGTATTTATTTATATAATTGCGTATTTGAAAATTCTCATGTCATTTCTGAGATACATTTTCGTTAAATGGAATATAAATATTTGTATATTTAGAAATTATAGCTGATTTTCTTGCATAGCTATGTCATATCTACATCATAAAATAAATTTCTTATCTAATTTGTTATCTAAATTATTAAAAAATACACTACTTGAAACTTAAAAGAATTTAATTTTTCAACAAAATGGAGTAGTGCTAGACCTTGAAAATATTAGAAACTTTATCAATATCAATCATAATGGTAAAATAACTTGATCATCATAACATGATGACGAACCATATCAAATTTCTTGTATTATGACGATAATATAATACTTGTATTATGACGATAATTACGAAATTGCTTTAAAAAAACTTATTCTTATATTCTAACATTTGAAAACAAAAAAATAATCTAAAAAGTATTCATAGAAGTGTAATACACAGGCAATTATGTTAGCAAAGAAATAGGAACTATTTCCAACAACTTTTATATTAACAAATTCTTGATATGAAATTCTTGATATGAAAAAAATTTTCATATCATTGCTTATGTAACGTCCGCCACATTCTATGGACCCTTGAGAATTCAATTATCGTTATCTTATCGCTTTATGTTATAATCTTCTCGGCAAGAATACAAGACAAACGGCTGCAAACTATAGATGATCATGTAATTTAAAATAATCAAAAGACTATATTTATAGAATAGGGATAAACAAAAGACACGAATCGTTGCTCGTGACTCAAGTTTTTGTTCATGATTCATTCGCTGAACATTCATTCGCGCTAGAGTGCAATAGCTTTTCTTAGTTCGACCAGTTCGATTTGTATTTTCTCTTTTAATTCTTATAATTCTGTGTCTTTTCCGAGCTTTTGTATTAGCAATGCGTTACATCTCTGATGTTTTGAAATCGTTTCAACTTTGTATAAATATAATAGAATACAGTTTTGTTTATATAATTCTCGAACATTTTCTTGTGGTCCTTAAATAGATGTTGACTTATCAGCTATTCTGGTAACAACTGACATGAATTGCATTTGCTGATTTTGGTATGGTTGTTCCTACATTTCTATCGTGAAATGCGATAGATCGCGGGCTATCTTCGGGAAGAATCACACGATTCGTTAATATCCAAAATTAGCAATAAAATGTCGTATTCATAGCTGAAGTGTTAACAATCGCGAACCGAGATATCATCACTCATTCTTTATCTAATGTAATAAATCCAAAAAACATAGCAACATAGATACTTCGCAACGATATCTATTAAATTTAAGTAGGATTATGCGTAAATATATGCTTGTTTGAATCTTCAACATCAATCAATATTAATTGCTGAAATATAAAAAGATATTACTCTATACTTTTGAGTATTTGAGTTTATTTCTTCATATAGAATTACCTCTTTCTCAGAACTGTAGTTCTCTAACACTATATAACCCATATATACACATTCTCTCTTTGTATCATTATTATATTTCTAATATCTTTATAATATCTTTATATATATATATATATATAACATAATTGAATATCTATTTTATACCGTATATATACATTATATGTTGGAGACTCGCCGATCAATCAACGGTGGCCGAACTAATAATTAGAGATGGATACTCCAATGTGGATTTAGGATAAAAATAAATATCCTGTTGAACTTTAACTTAATCGTTGCGGAGTGATATAAGTAATAATCCATTGATGGATCCGATGTCCGTCAAGCATCAGATTCATTTAGAGATTCACAACAGAACTACTGTCTTCTTGCATATGTACTGTGTAAAAAGATCAGAATGAAACTGCATTAGAACATAGGTCTTATTGGTTTTTATAAGCTATTATTGGTCATTAACGGCAACCATTATATGCCAAAATCAAAAGAACCACAATTTATCATTATCATTATAATATCAAGAGACTTTCCGCAAGTGCGATAATGCATTGCTAGTTCCCTCCTATTCCGAACTACTCGATCCACTCGGGAAGACAGCCCGCTTTACTTCAATTGTCTATGATTCACGGTTCTGATCTAAAGGATCTAAGTGATTAAAGATGGTGGCAAGAACCGAATAGTATATATACACACATACTCACACACAATATAAAATAGGTATTCAAAATAGATATTACAAAAAAGATATTCATAATTTATACGGTATGGATATATATCATTCTGAATAAAAAAAGCTTAGTAAATATAATAAACATCTCAATCATTTCTGAAATTCAATCATTTCTGAAATATATATAAATTTTGTATATTAAAATTATGACTGTTTATATTATCGCATGTAACGTGAAAATTTATCTTGGTATTTATAAATATCATGTTCGGAATATAAAATTTGAAGCATCATTAAATTCCTATATATACTTTAGAAATATTTCTTCAACAATCATTCAGTTGTCGTACAATCAATGATTATGGATTTGTTTGATGATTATAGTATATAATTATAGTATATAATTGGACTTATAATCCTTTATGAGCTAATCCTCTAAGCTATCAAATATTACTTATCTCAATTTCTTAATGAATACATTATTTCAGATTTTGAAATGTATCTTTGTATAACTGAATAGTTATCCATATGATATATACATGATGGAACCAATAATACTTATTCAAACATTCAACAAAAACTGATATAATTTAAGTAATTGTGTGAGAATTGTAATTATTCATACGAGATCATTGTAGAAAATTGTATTATTTTTACATAAATATAGTTTCATGAATAAACAAAATTTAAACTATAAGATATTTCTATCCGGATGTAATTGTTAAATATGATGGATCTTCGATTAAATATAATGGGCCTCAGATTGATGGAAAAACAAGTAAAAAGACTCTTTATTCTTCTTTACAAAGATATAACACAAAGATATCTCGATAAGCTAGCTAACTCCACAAACTTCGCCGTTCATGATTCTACAATTGCTCAATTACTCTCACTGATATTATTACTACTCTCGCTCTGTTCTTGTTTTCTGTTCTCGACATTCTCTGTCTGTCTGTCTGTCTATTACTCTCATGCGCTCTCGCATTCTCTCTGCTATTCTCTCGTCCCTGCTGACGTCGTCCTTCATATACCCAAATGCGGTGTTACATTCCAGAGTTGTCGGTCAATCACCATATTATCATACAGTCTGGACGAATTAGCGAGCGTCATCCTGCGAGCGTCAACGGTTTTTTTCGCGGTTGTCCTTTATTTGGACGCGATATGTCCAGTCACGCATGTTGCGCATCGGCTTCGCCGATTACAAGCTTTTAATATCTGCCGCCACTGATAATCCTTTTCTTCTATCTTGCACGGCCATCCTGCGTTGATATCCGTCCCGGATATCTATCAATTATTACTTTTAACTTCAATTTATACGATTCTTCGTTATCTAGCGGATTATCTATTTCGCTCGAGTCGTTTTCGCGATAACTCAATGCTTTTTTTCAGTTTCTATCCGCGCCTATTTTCTTAATCCTATCTCTAATACTCGGATTCCGATACTCTTGATTCAATAATGCCTCCATTCTTGCGACTGAAAAGTGTCCTTCTCTCTCATGTGCTTGCCGGACAACTCGAGGTCTCAACGAAAGGATATAACAATTCGCAGATCATTATCCACCTTCTTGAAAGGCATGCCGCTTCTCGTAACATCCGTCGATCTTTCGTGTTTCGGCAAGATAAAAAATTCCCTTGATATCAATATCGTCCTGCTGTGCCTCTTCCGTAGCTACCTCCAAGTACCTCCAACTCATAACTTGCGCGCTTCACATTCGTCGACCAAATTCTTGGCTGCTCCTGATGTTTAATATTTAGTACATACGTCACCTCTATATTATTTGCTTTGCTTTATTATTTAAGCCTAATTGGCACATCTCCCGAACTTCTTTATCTTCTAGAACAGGCTTCGAAGCATTGATAACGACTTCTCTAGTATTTATTGTAATCTGAACAGTATCTAAGGTTACATTATCGCCTGAACCTACACTACGAAATCGAATCGTCTTTTCCTCTAACTTTGGAGCATCTACTTTAATATATTGCTTCACGCGTATTAAACAAATATCGCTCTCGATATCGATAAGCGTTTTCATTTTCTGATTGTTAATTGATATCTTCTTCACATATTTTTTACGGGTGCTTCGCGTAATAATATTGGTGTCACTCATTTGCTTAATGCATTTTGATGCAGAATGCTCGCCATACTTAAAACACATTAGTTCCTACATCTTTGTTGAACAGTCTCTACTGACTCGGGGAGTCCGCAATTGAAGCAGTTCCTCTTGCTCTGCTCGCTTTTTCCGCCCTTACTGTCCCTGTCTCTCTTTGGCCTGCTTTTTCCGCCTTCACCACCTCTGTCCTTTCTCAGTCGTGACTGGTATTTTCACCGCCCTTTGTCTTTTTTTTCTTGTCCTATAGCTCAACTTGCTCGAACAATGCCATCAACGATCTAGTCCTGAAACCCCTAACTCGCATTTGATTTCTCAGCGCACGATCAAGAATATTGTTAATGATGTATTCAACCAGCTCTTCTTTTACGACCGGCACACGATTTCCAAAATATTGCGAGTAATTATTTTGCGAGTAATTATTGCAAAAATTCTCTCTCGTTTAAATACTCTCGTTTAAGAATCCAATAGAGTGAGTCCTTGTGCTCATTGGATATGATATGAATAAAATAACGATTCATGAACCATTCTCTAGATAAAAAAGAACTACTACTTACAGCAGTGGATATTCTTCTTATACCAGTTACGAGATTTTCTCAAACGATGAAACACGATTTTTCGCGATATTGAATGTTAATACAAATCTAAATCTATTAGGTTGTCCTTAAAATTCAATTTTCCATATTGAATGTTAATACAGATCTATATTATCTATCAAAATTAAAATAGCAAATCTTAAGATTTGAGGATGAAAATTTTTAAACAATATAGAAGAGTGATTTTTCAATTAGAAAACTTCGCCTAAAACTGTTGCATAACAACTAAAAAACGTATCATGAAACACTTCCATTTATATAATCATACAATTTGCCACTTTTTGATTATAATAATATCCTCACATTTTACAATATCTTGTAACAGTATAATCATCAAACAAATATATAATCGCTGGTTATATAATGACAAACGATTACTGGTGAAATCTTTCTAAAGTATGCATGGAAATTAATGAAAAAGATTCAGAACACGGCTTATATAGATCAAGATAAATCCTTACATGTCGCATGCGACATATAGAAACCACTAAGTCAATTATGATATTGATATAAAATAGTTTATATCCCAGAAACTATTTACTTTTTGATTATATTATATTATATTGTGTTATATTGATTGTATTATATTGTGCTATACTGTACTGTAACAACTGCATTATACTTATGCTGCATCATACCATATTTCATTATACTATACCTTATTCCATCATATTACAATCGTAACATTATATTATACTATACAATACTAATACACAATACTATATTATACTATATTGTACTTATTATATGTATTATATTGTACTGTATTATACTATGTTATATTATATTGTATTGTAGCACTATATTTTAGTATAGTACTGCACTATACTATATTGTATAGTAATAAAACATATATAATATATGTTATATTATATTAGGTATTATATTATCTTATAATATAGTTAGGCAATATATTAGGCAATATTATATTATTATACCATATTATAAATTAAAGTTATGAATTTAATTTAAATTAAATAGAAGAAGTCGTAACAAAGTAAATATATTGGAAAATATATTTAATTAATGTAAAATTTTAGTTTAAGATAAAATAATTCTTTTACATTGAAGAGATTTTTAATAATAGTTATTGATAAAATTTTAATAGAAAATTTAATTGGTTTTTAGTTAATATTTATAGTAGTAATAATTAAAATTATAGTAAATTTATTAATGGTTTAAGTAATTAATTTAAATAAATTTTATAAATTATATTAGTATAACGTAAGTAATATATTAAGAAATATCTAAAAGAAAATTTAATTTATTGTACCTTTTGTATCATTCTATAATTTCATATTATAGCATACTATACTATACTATGATACCAGGCTATACTATACTATGCCATACATTCCCATATTATACTATAACGTACCATAGCATACTCTCCTGTAATTATATATGGTACTACCATATTATAATTGTATTTTACTATAACTGTATTGCATTATAAGTGTACTATAACTACACATAGAACTACACATTCTTTTTGATATAAAACGGTAAAATGAGCATATGGCATTTTTTCATGTTTTTCCATAATTTGTATTGACAAATCATGTCAATTTATTAAACATTAGTTTGAAAAATATTTTGCATACAAGTTTTCCATAGAAATTGATCCAAAAATTGTATTAATTCGGAACAAATATAATATGATTTGTACATCAAAAAAGTTTTTCTTCAGAAGTGGTATCGGAAAATATAATGCTACTATAAAATGTTTATATTAATTTGGTGATTATATATATTTCATATAACTCCATTTAATAACAAAATATTTTTCCTTCATGATTTGCAAGTGGATTTTTATATTTTTTAAACATGATATGGGTTTAAACAAAACTACTTATCTAATAAACTTACAAAATTACAAAACAATAATGACCATGATAATATTTGAAAAATTTTTATTATTTGCCATATGAGGCAACATTTAATTTTTTTCACATTTAAATTAAAATATTTCATTAATCATAAGAATAATTTGTTCATTTGTAAATAAATATCTTGTGATTTTTAAAGAAACAAAATTTATTATTAGGAATTTTAAGAATGGAAATTTTTAGCTTCTTTTTACAGCTTTATTTTTAGCTTTGATATCAAAAACGTTAATCAATCTGATCAATCAAAAAAATTTGAAAACTTGAACCATCTGTTAAATGAACGTTCCGCAAGCTTAACAAAAGCATAACATCTTAAGCTTACCCATCAATACATATTAATTATATTAATTATATAGCGATTACATTAATTTGGAAAAATTTGAAACATAAATGGATTTTATAAATTCCATAAATGGAATGCAGTTTGAAAAATGAACAGAGAAAATTTAACATGGTCATGGTCTTGATCCTGTTTAAAAGAAATAAATTTTCGTACAAAATTATTAGGAAAATTATCAACAAAAATTAGTGATGATGAAAAATGGATGTATTGTATAAAAAATCTAAATGTAGAATTATGGATATCAGCCAATCGTCAATTCCGATATTTAATTTTCATGCTAAGAAAATTTGTTATATATCTGATAAAAGGTGATGTACCATGAGTTGTTAAATCCGTATATTGGATGATGCAATGAAAAAAAGAAATTATAATCATTATAATCAGAAGTCATTTTGCTGCACGATAATGTTCAATCACAGAAAATGAAGAATATTAGAATTTTAAACTGGAAAATGCTCATTCGTGTGATTTATTTACTAAATTAAGTAATTAATTCAGTAATTAAGAGATCACTTCTTCTTATCACTATATCACTTGTCATTAATATCATTTGACGTACATTTCAGAATAATGGAAGAAATGTAAAAAATGTAAAAAAAATGTAAGAAGATTTTGACTTAAAAGCGCCATATTTCTTTCGCAGAATTATTCGTTAGTTAGCTACAATATATCTTTCTTTTTGCAAATAGCAATTCCATAGAAGATAATCAGTTTATTTCATTTTTAGTTGGTTTATGATTATGTCACACTTTTCAAGCAATTTCAATAGTTATTGAAATCACCTAACATATATCTATGTTCCACGAATATCACTAATCAATTTCTGAAAGTACCTATCTGACAAGTTAAAGAAATCAGAAAGTTGTATACAACAAGTTATCTCTAAATAAAGAACATATTATCTATAAATAAATGGCAGATTCTAGTGCGATCTTATTTCTTAATTTCCTTAATCCATCAGACAATTGCCTTCA
>JAHMML010000110.1:111150-203650 GCA_020341155.1 Eciton burchellii | reverse complement strand
AATATATCGAGTATGAATTATTTTAAAGTATTTTGAATTCAAGAGCAGTATTGTATGCATGAATCAAAAAACTGTTTTTATGCAGAAATTTTATAAATAGCATGTGATCACAAAATTTAATGTAATTTGAGATCTTTAAAATAAATATTTTTATACTAGCGGATTGTTTTACTAATTATTAAACAGATTTATCTGACTTATTAATTAATACCTTAATATATATTATACGGTTCTCAAATGGAAACAGAATTCATCTAAGAATCCATATTGTCTGATATATGCATAAATGTGTAATCAATTATAGATATTATAAGAAATATATTCCTTACTATAAATTTCTATGAATATTGGAATAAAATATTCTAATGTGCATCTTATCTACATATTTTAAGAAAATTGGCTACGAGAATTCGTCATCACAATGTGTAAAAAATTCAAATAAACATTTGTTTTTAATATTTTTCTATATGATTGAATCAGTATATAGAAAAAATTACTGAAATTTAGTTGTTTTTCGCAATCTAAGATTTTGGTTTTCAATAAAAATCAAAAGGTATTGTATTTAATAAATTAATGCCTAATTAATACATATTATATGTATAATTCGAAAATTTCATCGAATTTAATCTAATATGCTAAAATAAAATAAGTTTCTTTATTAATTACATTTATTGTAAACTTAAAATTAGAGATGTTTAATATCGTTTCTTCTATTTGATAATTATTATATCAGATAATTTATAAAATCTTTATCTTTTTAGAACAAAAAGAACAAAAAGACAAAACAAAATTTCTTAAGGAAAATGTATTTCTTGTAATGTATTTCTCATGGCTATACCCCTAACTGTTGTGAGTTTTTATTATGAGTTTTAATATTTAAGATAAAAACCTTAGCTCACAACATCATATATTATATAATGTATTTTAATTTTATAAATTAATGGATCATTTATTACAAAAATTCATTCATAAACTTTTGTAGTAAAGTATTATTATTTGTAGGTTTTGCTTAGTATCTTTTGCTAAAATATCCTACCGATTTCGTAACATTAAGATATATTATAAATCGAAAAGAAATATTGCTAAATCTCACAATTAGTAATTAATATGATATAAAAATATCAATGGGATCAACTCGTATATATTTTAACAATATCTTCTTAAGAGTTCTTTCAAAGCCAAAATGATAATATTGTATTTCAACAGGATTGTACATTTCGATTCGATATTTCTGGAAATAATTCATAAAATCTATGGATCTTTAGGAAATGAAAAATACCTATATTTAGATAAAATAACTAACAAATTAAAGCCTTATATAATATATACTTATTTACATATCAATAACAATAAATATTTCCTACAATCATTATAATTTTCCAAATTTAGATTAGCTATTTTTATTCCCAGATTAACCTCTTGATTCGAACTTTAAATCTCCTCAGTAAATCCTTAACTTCTTATGATCATAAGGTTATCATCGAATATGTCTATTGAATCTTTTATTAATGATATTAAACTTAACAATATTATTAATAAATCATTTTCATTGCTACCATCGAAATAAATTCTCGATTGATATGAAATCTAATTGATATCATAACTTGAAATGTTAATTTGAACTAATTTGATACTTAATTAAGTATCAATAAGTAAATAATATAAGTAAATATAATAATATAAGTAAATATATATATATATATATTTATATTTATATTTATATTTCTCAAAATATTGCTTAAAAGGTGCATTTCTTGTTTAAAAAGTCCCAAAAATCTCTCAAAAATTTTGCAATTGTAAAATATTACATTGTAAAAACATGCCAAATGTAAAGTTTCAAAGCAGATTATTTCAAAAATATTAGAAGTATAATTGATACACAATTGAAACATTGAAATGTCAAGACGTTTTCGCATAACTGGAAGTTTTTATGCTATCAGAAATATATTTGAAATCATGCACAAATTCGTTAGTGCACATCTGCATAAAATGCAAATGCAGATGGAATGCAGATGAATGTACCTTCGAATGTAGTATATTTTGATTTTGAATTCGTTCATTTTTACTTTTCAACATTGCGCCAAAATTATTTTTTAAAATGTATCCTGTTTCATAACTCTTTAATAGCGTACAACAAAAGGACATATTTCAAATAAACGCTATAATTTTAATGAGAACTATCCGAATAATAAAAATTATATGCGATTTCATTTAAAAAAATGAACAAGAATCGTTCTTTATTCTTCTAAAAGTTCTCAGAGAAATCTTTATACAATTATTAACTATATTGTCAATCTCATTTCATATAAAACGAATTTAAATTCATTTCTCCAATGATTTCGGAGAAAATAATTTGTAACAAATTATTTGGTTCATTTTGTATATAAAAGCTTAAAAAAGATCATAATAATGATAATTGATAACAAATGATAATAATAATGATTAAATAAATACCATATATTACATATGTATGTGTATGTTGTGCGTGTGCGCGCGCGCGCGTGTGTGTACATATTATATATTACACATATACATATACGTATATGTATATATATATATATATATATATATATATATATATATATATATATCATTACCCCCTCTCTTTCTCTTTTTTCCTCTCTCCCTATCTCATCTTTCTCCCCTTTCTCGTTTCCTTCTCCCTTTCGCTCTATCAGGTGGTTATATGGTACATAATGGAACAGAAGGTGCAGTAATTCAAAACTCAGATATACATGCAACTGAAAGAAGAACAGCCTAAATTATATTTTTATCCTGCTCCTTATTTTTAAATCTTAATAAACATAAATATTTACTAGTGTGGTACATACATATATAATAACATCAATTATTAAGATTAATTGCAAATATCGCCAGCGTCTTGTAATGAAAATTTCGGGTACGAATCGATAAATTAAAAATTAATCGATCTTAAAATTTATATAAAAAATCTAGAAATAGTTTTTGATAAATTACATGGACAAAAATTAGACGTATGCATGAAGATATTCTAACATGATTCGTTGTTAATTAAGTGTATTAAAAATTCGATTAGCGCCTAATCATATTAATATACGAAAATTATGAGGCTTTCGATTGCCCAACTCACGTTAATCATATATGGATTGTCAAACATGAATTTAGCATAAAATATTATCGAGTTCCGAAAGCTATGCAAAATACGAAATCTAGTTAATTTAAATAAATATTAATAATTATTGATGCGAAGCTTTTTTTGCTTTAACCGACTGATTTTTTAAAATTTATTTTATTTTTGGCCACAGGATAATAATTCCAATTATTATTAAAATATTTTTGTTTCTTTTTAACTTTGTGATTAATACGTTAAAATGCATATTGTTAATAAAATTTTGAAAAATTAGTTTTCTATGAATTTTTATCATGCTTCCTTTCTCTTTTGTTCCGCAATGTCATGCAGTTTACTTAAACAGGATGTGAACGAATCTTAAAAGTTGGGGATGCGTTACCATGGTGGCGATTCATGGAGGGGTGTACCACATGATTTTGAACACGCACACAGGATAGAATAATCTTAAGCATAGTCTGAAGAGATCTATGGGGTGGTACAAAGGAAATCAAAGTATTAAGCAGGATATTAACAGCTTGTAACAAACAAGGCTTACAATTGAATATCTCAGATCCTCTCTCTCTTCTTGATATTCCCTTGTCTTCTATTATTTTTGTTTGGGAATCATATGACCTTGTTTCTGGAGAATGGAAGCTCAGCTGTGTTACTTTATATAGATTATGAAAGGAACTATAGAATGTACTAATTTTTGTTCTGTTACAGTTTTATATCGACTAGTATCCATATGTCATTATAACATCTTTAAACAAATTGAAGAAATCGTATTCTTATCAGTATGGTTGACGTACGTTTATCATATTTACGATTAAAGTAAATAAGCATACGATGCATTAAACAAATATTGAAAACTAGTAAATATGACAGATATTTATTATCTTTGTACATGATAAATTACGACATCTAATTCTTTTAAAAGAACATAAATCGCTTGGAAATAAAAGATATAATAAATTATAAATTAAATTCATTATGAAAAATAAATATCGGGAATATATAATAACTTATAATCTCTTTTTTTCTTAATTTTAATTTTTTTAATTATGGAAATTCAATATAAAAGATCATAATTATTCTAATTACATTGATCTATCTACAATATCGGAAATATAAAGAAAGAGAGATAATATTTGCAGACATTTATTTCAAAAATTATAAGAATATTATTCATTATTGGAATATTGCGAATTTAACATCAAATAATAATCTTTGCTCATATTACATCAAATACTAAAGTTTCTAAAATTACTATTTTGCGAAATTATGAAAATAAAAAAATATAACAACTTATGAAAAAATTTATTAAATCGTTAAACCGTTAAACTATATACGAATATTTCATATACTATTCATACAATATCATATATCGTTCATGATCATTCTAAATATTATCTGTTACAATTTATGACATTCTATTATTTATCAAATGATTACAAATTTTCTTATAAAAAACATCTTGATAGAAATTTAATATTTCATATATATTATTGATATACATTTCATATATATTCATATTAATTATTATATTTTCATATCTTATTAACTAGAAATATATATTCGATGCATTATATGGATTCAAATTAATGGATTCACTAATAGTAAAATTCAAGAAATTGATCACGTAATGGAATTTTATGGTACAAATTTATAGTTAATCTTTTATTACTTCCAATTATATGCGATTTAATTTATTATAAAAAGTATTCAAAGTTATTTATAATAATGTTAAAGACAAATTTTATGGAATATTTTAAAATAAAAATTCTAAATGAGATTGTCGAAGCAATCAGTAATAAAAAAATTAGTAAAAAAACGCGATTCGAAAAACTTTATTATTAACAAAATAAGTTTTGAACGTTATGAAATATATTATACTACAATGTAGTTACTTCAATAAATCGAATTTCTTCGACTATATTAAAATTATTTAGCGAATATATATTATAATTTTAAGAAGAAACTATTTTTTATACGCACATTTTTTATACATTGCATATATATAATTAAATTTAAAATGTTTAATGATCAAATTACCATATTATGATGGTAATAAAAATATCGAAATTATGAATTATGTTTACGTACATTTCAACATACTTAAGCATACTAAATCTCGGCTCTGTTAGTGGTAAATTTTATAATTGCTTTTTAAAAGCTGTTATAGTTTCTTATATTTTTATCTTAAATTTTTATCTTAAAGTATTTCATAGAATTTGCTCTTAATATTATTGTTAGTAGTTTGGGACATCCTGTATATCGAATATTGATTTTATTTTGCCGATGTTACAATGCATCAAATAACAATGTTTGTTATTTTGACATTATAACTAGCAAAATAGTAAACTTATTTAGAACTAAATTTTAGAACTAAACTTACTATTTTAAAACTAAATTTATTGAACTATTAATGTACGAATATTTTATATATAAATATCATAAATGTCTTGATATAATCGATATATTGAAGTAATATTGAATAGATAATACTGAAAATATTATTTCATTATTCAACCATATCTGTACAATTAAGAAGAATATGATCAAATATCATCCCATATAACCACTTAATTTCTCAAAATCAATTAGAATTATTGGAATTGTGCGTGTAGTAGGAAACAGATAGAATGACTGCCGGATTATACAATTAAACATATTTCTTTCTTTTCCGTTTTGTATACGTTTCAAATATTGCCTTTCTTCTTTATGCATACCTATTTCTCGATCCTCTTTTTTTTATCAATTGTTTATCGGTTGTTTGATGATCCTCACGTCTCTGTTACAATCCTAATAAATTAACTTGTGATCTGCTTGAACACAAAATAAAATAACGACTACGGAAAAATATTCTCGATTAATTCAATATGTTCCTTGAAACATTAGTTACTTTCATATATCACAGTATTTTTCTTTTTATTAAGGCAATTATTATTTGGAAAAAACATATAATGAACATAGTGAGTTCTATAGAGCGTTAACTCTTAACAGTTCGTTATGTTATGAATATTTTTGGCTTGAACGAAAAAAATATTTTATTTTGAGTATTGATATAAATTGATATAAAATATAAAGAAACTTATTCATAAACTTCAATAAAATACAGAAAAACGTTAATTAAAAAATATGTATTATATCGAAAAAGCTCTTGCTAATCGTAACTTGTATGTTTAAAGAGAACATATATATGTATATTATAATCATATAATTAAAAAAAGGAAAGCAAGAGAATGTTTCCCCATTTTGAAGAATTTTATATAATATATTAAGATATAATTCAAAATAAGAAACTTATATTTTCCATAAATACTCAATCTTATATTTAAAGAGTTATAATAATCCTTTGACAAAATTCAATTTTTTTCTAGACGAATAGCATTAATACGATAAGAGATATAAGATATAATTTTTGTTTCAAACAAAAACTTTATGATTTCTAATGCATTTTACAGTGACAAAAGTAAATGTTCTTAGAAAAATCAATTATTTATAAAATTTAGGAAAATTAATCTTTTTTTATATCTCCACTCTTATTTTCAAAACATTTTGTTATTTCTTTTTGATTAATATTAAAGAGCTTTCTAAAATTCAACTACATATATAAGAAATATTAATTTTTTAAGAAAATATAATCTGATTGCGTTATTGTGCATTAGAAAACAAAATTATTATCTCAAATAAATTTTTATCTCAAATTATTATCTTAAATAAATTTCTGTTATATTATCAACATTATATGTTCAAAAAGAAATAGAAGCGAATTTTTTCAAAGAACTTTTTCAATTCTTTAATATGAAATTGATAGAATATATGTTCTTTATTTTCAACTATATTTTAATATATTTAAAACTCATCGAAATTGAGAAAGAATACTTTTCTTAGATTTTTTTTAGTTTTTAGCTAAATATTGAAAATTATAATTCTGTTCTATTATTCTATTATAATTATATTTTATCAATTCAATTTCTAGTATATTTTTTCTCTAAATCACTTATCTTATTATGTCTATTTTGAAAAATATTTCCGAATTTTATTGATAATAAAGATAATAAAGATTAAAGGAAAATACAGAGTTGACTATTTTATTCAATTATTGATTTCGGATACAAGCAAACGATGCATCTATCTCTCTGTTTGCTACCCTTAAATCTGAACCGAAAGCGTTTGACGTATTAGTCATTCCTGCATCTCCTGCGCAGATGGGACCCATAGAGATAGGGTGTCGATTCTCGTTTCCCCCTATCATTCTGGCAAGGTTGAATCAATCTCGGCTTATCTTACAGAATAGTTGGACTACTAGATTGACCTCATGCATTTTTGTTTTTTTGCAGTATTAGAGTCCCGTCAGGAACTAGAAGCCGTATCATCAAACTATCAACAATAATCATGATATGTTACGTTAATATTATAGAGTATAAACATTTAAAACATTGGCAAAAACAACATCGGGAAGCAAAGAGGTAGATACATCGTTTACTTGAATCCGAAATCAATAATTAAATAAAATGGTCAACTTCGTATTTTTCTTTCATCTTTATTATTGAAAAATTCGAAAATATTTTTCAAAATGGACATAATGAGATTGTAATTTAGTTTGGAAGATTGTAATTGTAATTGTAATTTAGAAGAAAAAATATACCAGAGATTGGATTGATAAAATATATAAAATAGAAATATAATTTTCGGCAACATTGTGTTGAATATTAAAAATTGTTATTAAAAAATGGTATCTTTAATACTTTATTAACCATAATTATTATCATGCCTTTGTGAATTTGAGAATGGATTGGCAATTATTGAAATCATTTATCAATTTATAATTTAGCTTTACACTATTTGTTTTTAATAAAAAATTATTCAAAAAACTTATACTTCACATTTGAGTTTTTCAAACTTCATACATTACTTGTTGACAACAAATTTCTGAGATTATTTAAAAATGAGAATTTCTTGATACTAAAATATCGAGAATATAATAGTTTTTAAGTAAGAAATATTTTTTTATTTCCGTCAGTACTGAGTAGGACAATATGAGATATATTACACGATTATATTATACGAAATTACACGAAATATTGATATATTTAATTTAAAAAATCGGTAAAGGAGCTGATATTTCGTGAATTGAAGCGATAGATTTAGCATTTTACATACTTTTACATACTAAACACACAAGTCTGTATAAAAAATATTAGAAAAAGATGTTAGCACTACATTGTCCTCTTCCTCGCTGCGCTTATCGCTAAATAATATGGCCACTGGTTTGGATCATTACACCCATCCAGCTCGCGATTATGTAACAATTTCCTTTGATATTTTGATTTATTTTAAAATAGTATTATTTATAACAGTTAGCTGTTTGCAAAATAATACAAAACTTCTTTACTGTCTTAATATCTTAAATTATAATATTTAAAATTTCATCTGTTGTATGCAAAATTATTATTTACAAAACATAGAGAATTTTTTTATTCAGTTTAATTAGCATTGTTTGCTATTAATTAGATTGACATTCTATATTCTGCATCAAATATCTTATATTATTAGGAATACATTTTAATCAACGTATCAGAATTTCTTTGAAACTATGCGACATATCGGAATCCTGTTTTTACTAAACTATAGTATCAAAGGACGCACATTTTGAGAAAAAGAAATTTGGCTTTGGATATTGATATTAAAGTCAAACGAAAATCGATTATATTTAGTCTTTGATACATCTGTATATAATTCTTATTATGAGTTCAATATATTTATGCGCTATGACACAAGATCACCGAAGATCAAATGACGAAATACGAACTTACAATGTTATTGCTTTTATGTATAATCGAATTGCCAGCTCCGGCTACAAACGTAAAAACTAATAAAATTTTTAAACGATCGCGATACGTTTGATAACATTATCAGTTAAATGTTTGGACAGGCTGTTACAATTCAGCTTTCTCTATATAGAACTTTAAAGAAAGAATTATAAAGAATTATATAATAAATATAATATTATTCATATATATACACACATGCGCGTACACATATACACATTTATTTATTATATTAATTATAATTCAGGAATTTATATTCCTATATTATAATATAATAAATTATAATACAGGATATTTTAAATTATTATTTAAAAATATATTTTCTATATATTTCTATATTTTCATTATGCAAAAGAATTAATAATATCTTGTCCCAAATATTCGCTTACGGCATGTAAGGAAATTGACTATATATTTTTATGCGCACGTATCTCGAATTATTATATCTTGATCCGTAGATCCGTTAAGAATTGAATTCTTAACATAGTTTTGAATAAACCTTTTATTTCCTTATAGAAAATGGATCCAGAATGATCATCTTTTAATCATATTTCTTATGGTGTGATGATGTGAATTTAGAACATAATAGAAATACATATCTTTATTTCTACTTTATGTACTCTATGAAAAAAGAAATTATATGAAATTAAAAATCGAAAAATTCGCAATAAAAATATAATAATTAACATTAACCTGTGGATACTTATATATAAATACTTATATATTCATCTATTATTTTTAATGAGACAATTTATTGATATTATATATAGAAAATTTATGTAGAAAAAAACATAAGAAAATCTGTAAATATATCTGTAAATAACAACATTTTATTGCTAATTATAATTATGCAATATTAAATATATTTATACAATAAAATTTCGTTTGAACATGTCGGATAAATGTAATCGGATGTCAGAGGACAAGACAGTTCTGATAATGAATAATTCCAATGTAGAGAAAGTTCTAAAATAGAAACTCATCAACTTTTCTTTCCTGCCAATATTTATCAGTTCCAATAGATGCTGATGTTCAAAAAATAAATCAAGTATGCTTATTTGTTTTATGTAAGATAATATATATTTCAATGCAATTAGTACATTTGAAAGCCACAATTCTTGTTAGCCTGTGGATCGACTAACAAGAATATAATAAAATGTCAATATTCCTTTTATTTTTGCGTAATCTTTTTATTAATTAATTTAGCAGATTAATTTTCTCTTGCTTATGCATCTATTGCATATAAATTGCATTGTATCTATTATATGTAACTAATATTTTATTAATTGTGTAAATTTTAAAGTTTGCACGAAATCGTGTATGTAATATATTCGAAAATAATTATATAGATATTTAGTTCAATGACATAAATTAATTAATTCATTACATTATTTGAAAACTTTTAACTTACAAAGTTCTTTAAATTATCAAAATATGACATATCAACAATATTTCATTTTACATTCTGTGTAAACTATTTGATATCAATCTTTAGAGCAATTAGTGCAATTAGTTTATATTGGCAGAATATGATCACAGTATAACAATGCATTAATATAATTAAAATTATATCGACTATAGTTTAAATAATAAGAACTCAAATATGAAATTGTACATTTGAAATTGATTTGTGTTAGCATTCGAATTTAATCGTATAAATGATATATAAATAAATAAAGTTTTATTATAAATAGTAAAAAGAAGAAAAGAGTAGATAATAAAATAGATAATAAAGAACAAGATAGAATAATAGCTAAACAATAGGATGGATAAAAACAATGAAAGAAAAAAAGATAATAACGAAAAAAAGAGTAATAATAAAAAATGAGAATAAAAAGAAACAATGAGAAAGAAAGATCTTGAAAAAGTAAAAAGAAAGAGGAAAAAGGATAATGAAGAGTTTGAGGGAGGGAGAGAGAGAGAGAGAGAGAGAGAGAGAGAGAGAGAGAGAGAGAGAGAGAGAGAAGGAAAACGAATCTTTGCTGGTATCTTAGTTCGTTTACGAAATTGAAAATATATAAAAAGTGAATTAAATATTAAAGAAACAAAAGGCAAAAGAAAGAGAAAGAAAGAGAAAAAATAGCGTGAAAGAAATAGAGAGACTGAAAAACACAAAAGAGGAAAAAAACGAAAGGATATTAGAAAGAATAATGAGAAAAGTGATAAAATTTGCGTAAAGAGGAATGCAGAATCACAAGGAAAGAAAAAACGAAACAATAATAAAAATGTAAAGGTTAAAAAAGAAAAAGGATAAAAAAGTGTGATAATAAGATATCTGAAGAAGGAAGAAGGAAAGCATGGCATTTACAGAACCATACTTGTGCAAAATAAAATATTATCGATATAAATTTGAGACGCATATACTTATATGCTAATTAATCATATCAAATATATATATGTCATACAAAACGCCTGTGGATCGGCTAACAAGAATATAATAAGATGTCAATATTCCTTTTATTTTTACATAAACTTTTTATTAGTTAATTTAACAGATTAATTTTCTCTTGCTTCTGCATCTATTGCATATAAATTACATTGTATCTGTTATATATAACTAATATTTTATTAATAGAAATGATTGAATAAGAATTAAGTTATGTTAATTAATAATTTGAAATGAATATAACTAACTATTGATAACGGTTAACAATTATTGCAAATTTATAATGTCCTTCCGAAGAAAATATTACAGAAAAAACAAGAATGTAGAATCTAATTGTAAATAGTCGAAGGAGTGCAAAATCGAATGACGAAACGCAAATGACGAAACAAGAAATTAAAGCATTAAAGCATAATCATATAATTAAAATTATGTAATTAAAAGGATTTATTATTTCTATTTTTATCATTTTTATGCAGATCTAATCATTTTATAGTATTGATCATATATATCCAAAGCATGTAAGAAACGGCAGGTAAATGCTTAAAAAAGAATTTCAGCATTGAAGAAAAAATGAAAAAGATAAATGTTATTAAAAAAACAAAGAAAAATGACAATAATAAGAATAGCTGGGAAACAAAAGAAATAATGAAAAGATTAGACAAAAAAATAATATATATAAATTACCATATAGATATGAGGAGGAGGAAACACAAGGAAATTAAAAGAATGCAGGGAAAAAGAGAAGAAGAAAAAAACAAAAATGGATTAGAGAGAAATGAATATAAAAGAAAATGAAAAAATGTAATAAAAAAGAAAGTAATATAATAGGAAGAAGAATTTTTTAATGAGACAAGATGATAAGAGATCAAAGAAAATGTAAAAAAATACAAAAAAAAAGAACAATAATCATGAAAAATGAGATCCAAAGTAAAAATATTCTAGAATATTACAGATATGAAGGAAAAAAGTACAGAATTTCAGAAATAAAATTTTTGATAAAAAATATTAATATTATAAGGTTAAGTAAAACATGAATAGAAAAGAAAAGGCGTGGAAAGAGAAGTATATCAAGGAGTTTTGTTTGAAAATATCAGCGCACAATTGAAAAAAAAAAGTAGAAATAAAACAAAGAATAATCATAAGAATAAGGAAAGAATAAGCGGAAACAAGCAGAGTAATAAAATAAGCTAAATATATATTCAAATGTGTGTGTATGTAAATATATATATATATATATATATATATATATATATATATATTTAAATATGAATCTAAAAAGGTTTCAAGCAAAAGCACACTCAAAAGATGTATTTCCTGAAATCATGTCGTAATCTGATCTAATTTATGTGGTTAATCTGAAATTTTACTCATTTTCCAAATCTTTTTGCAATGTTATTAATAATTTCAATATATGTGGACTTTGAATATTTGTAGATATGACACTTTTTTTCTTTTTCTTTATCATATTTTCCATAATGTTTACCAAAGTTTTCAAAAACGGTTGCAATTCTATGCCAATTTTAATTTTGAACAGCATTTCGAGAATATGTATATACGCAAGAAAATTTTTATTTCTGCCTTAGTAATGTGTCTTTAAATTATTAAAATATTATATATTTATTTCATACTTAATATATTTCTTCTTATAGTGCCATATGGTCAATGTAGCATGTAGACGTTTACGTGTTTATTGCACAATGCGAATCATGCCCTTCTACACGTCTATATAAAATGGCGGAATAAAATTTACGAACACGCAATTGTCCTGGGGAATAAGAGTTTCTTCTATAGTTATCATAATCATCATATAGTTTCCGTTATTTTCGATGATATTAGGAGATGCCATTTTCTTCATTACGATACAATCAAGATCTCAGCCAGCCATTTGTTAGCTGCCATTTGTAGCTTACATTATTGTTGTGATTATATCTGCCTAGCAGACAAACAAGTTGTAACTTCAAAAGGATAGACTTATTCGTTTTGATAAACGAAGTTTTGACAAATCGACTATAGATAACGGTACATATTCGAAAATTTCTGTAGCAAATAATAAAAAACAAAACACTTTTAAATAAACATGAAATGAATTTCAGATGGAGAGGGTTAGGAAAAGAGAATTTATATTAAACACATTAAATCATAGGAAGAATACAATTCTTTCCCAGATTTCAAATTGAATCAGGAAAGTAATTGCATGTTTAGAAAGAACTTCCTCTTAAATAATATGAACTTTTAGCTGTGACTGATGCTATTAAATTTTTTCATTATTTATATGATTAAAAGTTTCTAGATAGAAAGAATCATATTTGATGGTTAATGTCTCTCTAAAATTTAGAACAAATGATTGTTGATTAAAATTTAGCCAAATGATTGGAATATATATTACAATATACATCTATAACGCCTATAACAGATTTTGAGATAAATTATAACAGATTTATTATCGAAATTCTATGGATATCTTGTGGTAATCTAGAAATTTTCAAGGCATTCTTGTTTAAAGATAATCTATAGAAGAGATCTTTATAATGGAAGGAAGTATAGGGTGAATTATGTTCAGAGAAGAATCTTCAGGAACGATGTTCAGCACTAATGGCAGGACTAAATAATCTCATTATTTCAGACACGAAGAATTGGAAAGCGTATTAATTGAATGTTATTACTTAGGAAATTTTGCCGAAGATTTATTAATAAGATGTCATAATTATTGAATATGACGCTTTTCATAAATAGAAGTTTTCGAATTTAAAATATTTGGATAATTGATTATTCTTCGAAATAAAATTCAATGAATTAAGTATTTTTCAATAATTGAGTAAAATTAAGATCTTGAAAGAAGTCTATAATTCATCTGAAAATTATTGGATGGAGTTAATAAAAGTTTAGCGAAGAAAATATTATAATTGAGCCATTTATAAAAATAATGTTGATAATTTATGGATTTCTTGTAAAATTTATTATCAAAAAAGTCTTGGTAAAGGTAAAAAAATTTTTTTTATAGATTTAATATGGATAGATATCCTTTCGAAAGAAAACAAGCAGATATTCTAAATCCTTTTCCATTTTCTAAAAATAAAGATTTGTTAATCCTAATAGAATATTTTACCAAGTTTTACTATTTGAATGTTTTGAATTATTTTACCAAAAAGTTTCATTATTGACAAACAAAAGGATAGCTAATGGCGAAGTTTTTAATTAGTTAAATATTTTCGAAACATCCTCATAAGATCCTCAGAACATAAGATCTGAATTTATATACTGATTAGAGAAAGAATTTTGAATCCTAATTGTTTCATGAAATGACATAATTATTGGGATTAAAAAAACCAAGATTAGCTACTAGCTAACCAAATTGAGCGACAATATCAGACTATTTTAAATTGTTTAGCTTGTTTGCTTTGCTTTGTTTTAGAATTGCTTTGTTTTAGAGAATTGATGAAATTAGAATCAGACAATTCCCATGTTTACCTAGTTTCTGTTCTTCAAAGCGTGGGGTAATTCCTGGAAAGATATTTCAAATAAAATGTCTGATTATTTTTAAATCTATTATGAATGCCCCGTCATCTAGAGAGATGGAAAATTTAGTAAATTTTTAAATTATGTTGTATATATTATACTATACATAAATTATACTATACATTTAAATTATGTTGTATATATTATACTTGTACATATTATATTAAGTTAAAGAGGTATAGTAATACCAAGCAGTGTTTTGAAATTATTCAAAAATATAAAATCTTGTCGATCTAGGCATATTTTTTCCTTTTCGTCTTTATTTAATTCTTTCTTTATTTTTAACTAAAATAAAAAATTTAATTTTATGATCTCTGACATGTGAGAGGAAAAATTTGAAACTGGAATTCCTGAAAAAAATTATATGAGATAGTTAAAAAATTGAGTGTAACATATTGCATTTTCTTTTAAAAACAAAGTTCGATAGAATCATCCCTCTTTGTAAAAGACTAGAGAAAAATAATCTTGTTTTTATTGACAATAAGATACTGGAGTCTGAGAAATTATTTTTTTAAATAATTTCTTTTTATTTTTGAAAAGGTTTTATGTATTTAATATTTCTCTTTTTAAGGTTCAAAAATAAAGCAGAAAATTAAAATTAAAAAAAGGAAGATAGAAGATAATAAAAAACTCAAAATTGTATCAAATTTCCCAACCATTGATTCATTTTCATACATTTCTTTATTAAACTACCTCATTCACAATTTTTAACTGTGATTTTAGTTCCAAGATGAATACCAGAATAAGAATATGAGATTTTCGCGAAAAGATAGAATCCAAGGAAGCTATTCCATGCCTTCCTCCTTTGTTTGAAATAAAAAATGATAAGTTCTCAAGTCTTTGAGAGAAAAAGTTGAGGATGAGAAGTTCATAAAGAATAAGATTAGAGCAATTTCGAGAGAAGAGTTATTTAAATCAAAAGAATCCAAATAAAATCTGATAATACATGATAATTCAAGGTAGGACAAAATTTACAAGATCAGCTCTTCCAGTAGATGATATGTTTT
Source organism: Eciton burchellii (assembly GCA_020341155.1). NCBI lineage: Eukaryota > Metazoa > Arthropoda > Insecta > Hymenoptera > Formicidae > Eciton > Eciton burchellii. Next base: position 187,819 of record JAHMML010000110.1, on the reverse strand, counting down.
CGAAGATATCGGGATGATAATTTTAAAGAAAGAAGATGGTATTGTGTCTATGTCGGACATAATATGCAGTATACTGGAAAAGAAGACAAAAAAGAGACAAAAGAAAGAAAAAACTCAATACATGAAAAAAATCAATCGATTAAAGATAAAGATTTCACTTTCCTAAGAGATGAGAGACAATAACAAGAAGCGAGATTGTCTCAAATTTTCGAGTTAAACGATATACATTTTTATAAAATTTTACAATAAATGAATATTATTTCTTCGTAATGTTATGTGTAAAGTGATTAGAATGTAATTATGAGAAAATAATATCACGAATATATAATATACACAAACATAACGTTACATTCATACACATGAATATAACAATATATACAAACAAAACAATGTATATAAATATATAATAAATAGATTAATAATAAATATATTAGTAATAATAAAATAATAAGTAATGATAAAATAATAGTAATAATAAAATAAATGAAGTAGTTAATCATATGATTGAAACTTTGATTTCGAAGAATCATAATTCTCATCAGTGAATTTTTAAAGAGTCAAAATGGATTTTTCCCGTTCACAAGATAATTTTTATCGTAGTCAATGATTTTAATTATGATATTGTTACAAATTTTCAATCTCAAGCTTATAGCCCAAACTATTTGACTAGTTGAAAATTATGCTAATTATGTTTAAGAGCATCTCCAGTAGTTCTCTATTTATGATGCAATCTATATAATAATATGTTATATAATAATGTTATATAATATATAATAATATATAATGTTACGTAATATTATATTTATTGGAACATTTAATAATATTTTTCTTAGAATATTATTATATAATATATATAAAGTTATAAGATTGATATATATGGACATATATAGATATATCTGTGTCATCAGTGAGATTGACACGTATGCTTAGTTGATATATATTATCTATTAATAGTATATTCTTGAAATTATTTGGAAGATAAAAATTCTAACACTAAAATATCGAGATATTTGATAATTATCAAATATTTTTTATTCGAGACGTATTGTATTCTCGTTTTTATGGAAACTTAAAGACTTATGCTCACTTATGCCGCCTCGACTTTTATTATTATATAAAAGACTTGCTTGAATGCGACTACTTAATATTCATAATCGAATGTGAAAGAGAATCCATTATTTTTTTAGACGCAATGTACTTATTTGCTGGTCAGGCAAAATAGTAATAGGAATACTGTAAGATTTTTTTATGCTTATGCACATTTATAAATATTTGAACTATATTATTTTGTATTTCAAATCAATCATCAAATGATAAAAATTATTGCTAAAATTTTCTAATATTTAAGATTAGCTAATGCCATTTTAATGATAATTTTGATGTTGCAAAACTCAATTTTTGAGTTTGCTTCTATAATTTTGGTTTTCTAAATAACTCCAAAAAGAAATCTAACGAATTTATATCCTGTAAATGAGATGATTCTGTAAGTGAGACAAACCAATTTCATCTCTCTTTTCAAAGAGAATTTTAAAAATTTAAGAATTTTTATATTTGCAAACCAAAATACAGAAAGATATTACTTTATTGAAGCCAAACTGCCAAAACGAAATCTAAATATCCTCTCCGAAATATATTTCTATTTTTATCACGGAAACTGATCAAATCTGTTCTTTTTTGAATATTCGCAATCTTGCACTGCGAATGTTACAAATAATATGGACTGTTACAAATAATATATCTCGAAACATATTTCATACTTTCCAATTGTTATAATATCAATAATGAAGAATGTTAATGCCTTATCATATTTAATTTCCTGTTCGGACATTAGGTTCTTGGATATTGAATTTTCGATTCTTTCTTTCAATGTGAAATTGTTGTTCAATGTGAATGTTAAAATAGTTTTAATATCAATTGTTGCACTTGTTTACTGTGCCATCTTAATATAAATAACAATCAATCAAACTTATATATATATTATATATTTATATATTTAATAATATTATGTATTTCTTTATTCATATTTGTAGAATATATTACATTAAAAAATACATTAAATTACATTAAAAAATTACATAATTATTACATTAAAAAATTAAAATTTTTTAATTTACTGTTTTAATGTTGGTATAAATTCGTAGGAATTAATTTAACATATTTAACTATAATTATCTATAATCATCAAACTGTAATTAGTTTTTGAAAATTTGAGAACTCAAATCGATTTCTAGCATCATGGACTTAAAGGAAGACTTAGAAGAGATAATTAGAGGCAAAACAATGAATAAAAAAGAAATAGATTATATATATATTTTATTATATTAAAAAACATATGGCAATGTAATACAGCTGATAAATTTAATATATATTGTACAAAAGATATCAGAGTATTACATAGTGAAATCATAAAAAATAAGAAAAGGGTAGTCGGTAAAAATAGCGTCCACATTATTGAAAAAGAGATTCATCGGAATTTTTGAAATGATTAGCGTATAAAGTGAAGCGAATTATTATGAGATTACCTAAAAAAGAAAATAATCTAAAAAAGTAATTGGTATATTCTAAGAGCAGTGTAATAAAAGAAGAATTAAGAATGATACATAATTTATTAAATAAAAATCATTGTCCAAATGATTGAAAAATATACACAGTAATATCAGTTCCAAAAGAGTAAAAGATTCGATCAAGCTAGTTATAACGTTATCAGTATATGAGAAAGCATTAGAAAAGACAGAATTATATTTTAAAAAATAATGATATTATCGAATAACGAAATATCAATTGGATTGTAGAAAAAAGTATTCATGTGAAACAACAATTCCACTCGTCATAAATGATTGAAAAAATTGGTGACTAATAAAGAACTAATAAAATATATTATTCACAGACATCGTTGTATCATCCATAACACAAAAGTTATATACATGAAGTCTTTTGCTACAATATTGTCATATTGCACAATTATTGCGAAATATTACTGCAACATTATTAAAGACACATGCAGTAATATTTAAACATCTGCTTTTGGAAAGATTGCAACGAAATCAGAAGGATAGTGCAATATAATGAATTGGCTATAATAATGCATTGTTGCTTCAATTATCAAGAAATGTTATGCGTAAAATTATTTTTGTTCTGATAGACATTAGAAACATATAAAATAAAAGGAGACTAAATTCTTTTATTATAGTTACATATCCAAAATATGTATAGACATATATATATATAAAACCATTGTATATTTCGGAAATACATACAAATTCAATATTTTAATCTACATATACAAAAATGTTTATATACAACATTTATAATGTTATATTATATATTTCAGACATGAAACCATAAACTTTTGATCAATCAATATTTTTCTTATACATATTTCCATATGCTTCATCCGACAAAAACTATTTGTGTATATATCAAAAATCTTTTTAAAAATACATATTCAATGTGATAATCTAGCTAATACTCATATAAGAATGATATGGATTGAATTGAATAAAAAATCCTATATCATTTTGCAATTCTTTATAATAATAAGAATTATTAATTGATTAAAATTTGCAAATCTGAACGCATCTCGCACATCGAAATAATAAATAGAGTGCTCTAGACACGATAGTAATCTGTTAGAAAATATTAAAATATTAAAAAGATATCAGTCGCTGATAAAGACGCTTCATGCGTATATCATGTATATTAATACGGCTGCTGTGTAAAATTTTCGATTCAACTCAAGCCACTCTATCTCTATAATTGATTAGATTATTACCAGATTGCATTTATTTTTTATTTTATATCATTTTTGTCATTATTCTTTATTAAATCTTACTATAAAACTCCAATAAAAATTAACAATGATATAGTATTACAAATATATATGAAAATATATATATTATATATATATATATATATATATATATTATATATATTATAAATGTGTATAGAAATACATAGAATATATAATTTATCACATGTTTAATAAAATCTTGTAAATATTTTTTAATATTAGTTTTAATATTTAATTTAATATTAGTTTTAATATTAGTTTTAATATTAGTTTTTAATATTTAGTTTTAATTTCTTTGCAGTAGTTTAGATATCGAAATATTGCATCGAAATATTTCAAGATAAATAGACAAGTTTTGGTTGACAGTTATCAATACATATCTCTACTTATTAAGCGTGAATTGCGATATCAAATGTTTCGATCCTACTTTGAATCCTCTTCAGTGACTGACAATAATTATCTTTAAAAGACTAAAATCTTGAAAGTTTTTCGTAGTTTCTTTCCAGTCAAACGAAAGTTTAATATAAAAGTATTTGTTATAGTGTTCTTTAATATGTTCTGCATATCTATCATTATATGCAAAATATTTCCACCTATGAGTTTAGATATATTGAATATTGAAAGAATATCTAAGTTTATAAATAACATTACAAAAAATAAAGATTTCATATTGATTTATAGTATCGATAAATTATAACATGAATTAAACTAAACTTATTACGATATTATTTAAATTTGAAACATTAGAAGATAAATAAACATAAACAGCTATTTCAGATCATGAAGATCTTGAAAAAAAGAATATTCCAGAATATCCTAAAATTCACTATTAAATATCTTTCATGTACAAACATATTACAAACATATTACGTACAAACATATTACGAACATATTACAAACATTATACATATATTATACGCAAACAAATATTACAAAAAATGATTCCACTATAATTTGTTAGTACTTTAAAATTGATTAAGATATTCGATGATAAAATTATGTTTTCTACGTGTTAGAAATAATATCATGTTCTTAAATATGTACTAATATTTTGCGAATCTGTATTTCTGCAATGTTTTCATAATGTTTTATTTTAATTTACAAAACTAGAACTTATTTGCATAATATAATTGTAATGATCTCTAATATATGGCAGATCTAATATTCATGAAGCGAAGAGACAATAGATGAAATAAAAGTATTAAAAATGTTATATCAATATTTAATAAAAAAAATTTTATTTTAGAATAGTTACGATCGTATTTCAGTAACCGATTTGTTTCCATAATAAGTAGTCTAAATAAATTGTTACTAAATATTGAAGATATGTATACTGCAGATATCTATTAAAACCGCTCTTATTTATTGTAGATAGTATAGATGATATAATTAAAGTCTGCTCAAAGAAAGATTGTATAAAGATATATAAAGATAGCATAAAGATGTCAGATAATACAGCGTACATCGATACAACATATAACAGAGAATGTTATAGAGTTAGAAATTTTATATATAGTGTTTGCTATAGTAAAAGGATGGATCAATGTGATGTAATGAAACTAATATAGTAACAAAACAAAATTTATAATGATAAAATGTTTAAGAAAAGAATTGAGAAATTTTATGTTGGAATGCAATTAAAATAGAATAAATATGAATGAAAATAGATACATATATAAATATTTGCCTATATATATATATATATATRTATAAATATATATATATATATATATGTATAAATAAATATATATATATATGTATAAATATATATAAATATTGATATTAAATTTAATTAATTTTATTGAAGATATGAGATATCTAAATATAATTATAACTTGAATAATAACTTCATAAAATCACTATGATTATATAAAGAAAATAAACAGAAATTAGAGTAAAGGAAAGTAAAATAATAAAGAAGATGAAATTTTAAATAGATAGTGACACATCAGTATACACAAGACTTAATCTACGGATTAATCATAACATTCAATTTTAAATACTGCATGATATTGTTAATTGTATCTAATTACATTGTAATTTATTATATCTATTATATCTATTCTATTATATAAAATTGAGTTACAAAAATCATATTGCAATATAAACGATTTATCAAAATAAGATATATATATGTACAGACATATATATTTATTTCTATATTATAATAAATTCATTTATTTATTTATTTATTTTTAAAAATAAATAGAATTAATCAATTAATAAAAATATATATTAGTTAAATAATAAAAAAAACAGAATAGAAAAGTGTAGGAAATGAGGGTAGGAAAAACATAATACGAAATAATGAGAATATTATGATAGAGCAACTAATGTGTAAAAAAGATACATTTAAAAAAAATTAATGCTATATTATGTTTCGATAGATATCGAATATAGATATTGCTATATCGATAGATATGAAAGAATTGAATAATTTAAACACATATTGAAAGAAGATATATTTTGGTTATAATCAGATATATATAATATATAATAAAATTTTTCTGATCTCATAATATGTTATATTATGTTATTATGAATTATTGTTAATATAATCTTAATTATTTGTTAATACAAATAGTTATGTAATAGAGATTTATTATTCTTTCTTTCTTTCTCACCAATTTCTTGTATTAACATTTTAATTAAATTGATTAACATTATTCTTGCACACTATATAATTGGTATTATTATATAATATTGTATTATTATATAATATTTGTATGATATTAGCAGCGCAAAGTTTGCGCTGCATTAAATATTTTATTCGCTGGTGCCAATTTCTTGAGATATTATCTTTCTGAAGAAAAATGAACATAAATTATTTGCAATGTATAAATTTTTATGTCATTTCAAATCATTTCCTGAAAAGACTATTTGGTTAAAATTTAGACATTAAAGATAAAAAAGAAATCCTACGAGGACTCAGAAATATGTACTGAATAAAATTTTACATAAAATTGTGATATCGATAAATGGAATCAAATATAAATGAAATAAAACATTATTATACTTCATTTTTTCTTATAAAAATTATATATTTAACTAATGCCTATCAATTATGAAGAAAAATCCTCTTAATTCAACAATAGATAATAAATGACTTTAATAAATTTATATAATAAAATAAATTTAATAAATTTAATAAATTCAATAATAAATGATTTTAATATAATCACAAAAGATATTTTTAAGATATAAAAATCCTTTTTATTCGGATAAAATTTGATAGTATTGGATTTCAAAATACTAAGTGGTAATTCCAGTAATTATGGATTGTAATTGATAAAATGTCAACTTAATAATTATGAAATAGTAATTAACATGTCAAATTAACTAAAATAATGGATATTATTTAATCTACTAATGTCAATTTTTTTTAATTAAATATTTTTAATTAATTACATTTAAAAAGTATTATCATTATATTATAATTATTTGTTAAATTTCATCGTTCAAAATTATATGTTAAATCAACATGATTTTTTTATATCATATCTTTGGAAGAAGAGAAATAGATGACAAAATGAAATAAAATAATATTTTATTTTATTGATATTTAGAACTATTCGCTACTATCCCAAATTACATATGAAATTTTTTAATTGAGATTTCACAAATATCTATTGTGATCATTTTAATAAACGATCGAGACACATTATTAAAAAAAAGATTGAAAATCTATTTAATAAATGATAAATGACATACATATGACGGTATATATGTTAATTTCATAAAATGTCATGAAGTTAATTTCATAAAGATAGCGAAATTTCTCGGAATTTTTTTCATATTAATAATTAAGTTCAATAATAAAGTTCACTAGTAAAGTAATTTAGTTACTAGTAGTAATTTTAATTTAATTTTTACGAAAAGATTCTATCTGTGATATTTATACAATAATACGAGATTATACATATAATAGCCTAAAATCTGTTTTAATTAAAACAGAATTGACAAATTTTAAGTTTAGATAAAAACGAATGAAAATAGATACATATCACATATACATATACATATAAATATTCGCATATATATATATATATACATATATATATATATATGTATAAATGTTATTAAATTATTAATAATTTTAATTAATTTTGTTTTATTGTAAAAGTATATCTTTTTATAAAAGGATAGTTTTATCTACTATGTAAATATATTTTAATATTCTTAATACTTGAGAATCTATAAAAATAAAGATAAAAAAGCAAGGAACGATTATTCCTAGTTTTATTAATATGTTATTTAGAATAAAAGATAAAATGAATGACATGCTAATTGAAAAGGTAAACATTATATCTACAATATTGTTTATCTGCAATATCATTTGCATATATTCAATACGTTTTCGTTCCACATATGAAAATTATTAATTTGAATAAACAACAATTAAGATAAGAAACAAGTTAAATTATCTCGCGAGTCTTTGCTTGTATATAAATATTGTTTCCAAAATTACCTATCTTATCTATTTATGAATATTATTGTCATATAAAATAACAATAGACATACTGGATATATATACGTATGCAATAAATTTCTTTAATCATAAAAATGTTACACCGATCTTTCTTTAATGAGTAATTCAATCTTAACTTTCTAAACTTATATATTAGAAACTTTTAAGTAATTATCAATAAATTTTATAGTAAAATAATAATAATAATAATTTATAATAATAATCACATAAATTTATATAATATTATAATGATGAAATTAATTTATATATACGAATATCAATAATTCATAGAGTTAAATTTAATATAATGTAAATAATATATATTTAATATAATCAATCTTTATCATGATATATCAAAAGAAAAAGGAAACTACAACAAGTTACAAGAAAAGAGAAACAGACTTGATAAAAGAAACCTTCGCATGACGTTGTCGTGCCACTTCGTCCGCGTGGTTCACATGTGTCATTGACCGACATGCAACGTTCATTGGTGGCTGGAACAAGCGACACGATCATACGAGTTGAGAACGAGAAGAAGACGGAAGAATCAAAAAAGAAGATAGAAACGAAGATAGCAGCTGGGAAGAGAATGAAAGGGGAGAGAAGGAGGGAGAATACACTATGGTTAATCTAAAGGGGCGACCCGCGGGATACGTCGTTCGCTAATCATCCTGATGAAGCTTGATGGACTGGCAGCAATTGTTTCGAATGAGACCTCTTCACACGCTTGACTCCGACCGAATCATCTCGTTTTTCAAGTCAGAACACCCTATGCGAGATTTTTGTATATACACGCTATGTGAAGTTCTCTAAGATTTGCAAAACTGTTGTTTACTGCTAATATTGTAAATTTTAACGCAATGCTGTAACCAGGACGAATATTTTGAGATCTATAAATATTTCAATATGAATAATAACAACGAAACTTTGATATAAATCAATCTCTTTTTATATTACTGAAATTTTCTGAAATGTAATTAATTTTAATAAAATGCAAAAGATAGTAATAAAATTCTTAATCATGTATTTCGGTTTTGACGAAATCGAAATCGAGACTTTAACTTAGTATAAGTATAACAAATGAAGTATATTTATGCTCTTATATTGAAGTTTCGCTTTAAAAAAACTTCAAATTTTTAAAGTGATTACATTAATGCACAATTTATTAAAGATAATTTAATAAAATACAATCATCAATATATACACATCCATCTTAATGAAAGAAAGTTAATATTTAGTATATACCATTCTATTAAATATACTTATAAGTCTAATTTATTGCAAAAGCAAATACTACAAATAATACGTATATACTTTCCGATTATTATACTTCCGATCGAAAACAATAATCCTGCAATGAACTGAACCTTGACAAATATAGCTAAAATAGATTCAAAAAATTTTAGCCACTCATTGTTTATAAAAAAACTATTATGTATATGTTATGTATATATTATAATGTATATTATATTATGTACTTATAATGTTTATTATAAATATTATACAAACTATATACAATAAAAAACGATTTAGTAACATACTTTTCTTACTTTTCAATTTAGTAACGTACTTTTCTTCATAAAAGAATATTTTGTAAATCATTTTCTGATAATAAAGGTATAAAAATTATAAACATATGAACAGCGAATGAACAAATAAATATTAACAAAGACATGGAGATGTCTTTACATCTCTATTGTAAAAAGATATAATCAAATTTAATGTTGTATTATATTTCACAGATCTTATCATCTTATATTACACAGATTTTATTTCGCATCCAAAAAACTGTCTTTCCTGTTTCTTCTCAAATTCATATAAAATTGAAGTTTTTTTTCCAAATTAAATTATTCAAAACTCAACAAATTTTCAATTCCGACAAAGATTAGATTGAATTAAACATTCTTATCTCAAAGAAACAGAGATGAAAATATGGAAAAAGATGCAATGTATGCTTTCATCGTCCATATATCTATAATTTTTATGTACTATTAAAAAAGTTGTTCCTAAATTAAATTGTTTATTAATAATTATCAAGAAATACAGTAATATTTCGTTCAAATTTATGTGCAAATGACGCTGCAGGATAGACTTCTATATATTATTATATATAGATATAGATTGCGCTAATTTCTTATGCTTCTTATCCAATACTAATCTCTAATCAACATTCGTAGGAAATTAAAGTGAATTGAACTGAACCGAATACATGCAGTATTATATGTAATATTGCTTTAAAATGAGAGAAAATAGTTTTAATGAAGAATCCCAAAACTTTTGATAGATATATCGATTATGTTCCATTGAATAATAATATTTTCGACTTGTGCTATTGCTGATCGTGAATAAATTATCGAAATGGGAAGTCAAAATTTTTTAATGGAACATAATACATTTTATTACTTTTCTGATTAAACACAAGAAAAAATAAACTTTGTGTGAAACACATGTCTTTCTTACATATCTTTGTTGACCTTGAGATAATCTTAAAAATGATGAAAAAATTAATTTTAACTTTTTCAACATCTTAACATAATCTAGGATTAATAAGGAAAAAAATTTTTTGATACATAAAAAACAATTTCAACAATCTTGCAAATATATGAATATGACAGAAACAGTAATTTTCTCTTGAACAATAACAATTGACATGTATTAACAATACATAAACACAAGTCATTTATTACGAATTCTTGTCCAACATAAATTTCATCCGTATCATATTTGTCTTCACCAATAGTTACACATACAGATTTTAAAAATCATATTACATTAAAACCACATTCTGCAATATCTGATCCCATATATATTAAATACATATCAACAACGAGCTTTTTCATTTATTACTCATCAATGAGACAACTTTTACGATCATTTAAATAAATTTATATGATATATTTACTGACCATTTGAGAATCACGCTGCTTTAATTGAATATCAATTATGGTCAACAAATATATCATAGACAACATTAAGCGAGAAAAAAATAAAATCTATTATAAAAGATAAATTTCAAAACTCCTAGCACTTGGTTTTGTGTATATGTGTGTATGTGCGCGCGCGCGTGGGTGTAATCAAATTAAAATCAATAATATTTCATCATGTATTTTATTAATCATTGAAGCAACATTTCCAACACCGATCAAGTCAATAAACATAATTATTGATCAACCGAAAATCTCCATTAGTTATGCGAATATAAATTGTTTCATTTCAACATCGATGGATAATAAATGTATAATGTGATAATATCAAAAATTTTCGGGCTCTATCTTTTCTCAATAATTACTTTATACTACTTATACTTATACTAATTTTTTAATCTTCAAGATCTTTCAGAATTTATAAAACATGTTCCATTGGAAATAAGGTGAAATATATAATTTCGATACAATGTGTAACTCCAGCATGCTTGGATAGCTAGATCTTCAAATCTTATATGATTAAATTTTTTCTGTGACTATATAAAACATCAAGTAATAATCATTGGGTGTCAAATAAAGATATGAAAACAAGAAATTCTATCACTTATGCATCACTTATGCATCAATAAGTATCATTGTCAAATATTGAAGATAATATTTTTTATTATTTTCTATTTTTATTGTTATTAAAAGAATTGATAAATATTTACATATACATAGATAATATATTGAATATTTATTATAATATTTTAATTGATCTTGGCATAGTTCTTTCTGTTAAATTTTTCTAAGTAAAAGATACTTTTGGTTTTACTTTCGTAATTACATAAAATATAAAAGAATTCTTTAAATAAATGTTACATGTTTTTGAGTACTTTGTAAAATTCTGTAAACAATTTTAAAATAATTAAATTAAAAATAATTAAATATAAAAATAATAAAAATTTGGGAAACCAAACATTTCTGTCGCTTGCTATCTTCTGCTTAAAAAATATAGGAGACGTAAATATTTCTGTGACCTCAAAAAAGTAAAGAGAGGTATGTCTTATCCTTTTGCTCCATCAGATATACTCACTATGTCATTTAAAAAACTTCGATGAATTCTAAAATAAAAGAAATATTTTATCACCATCTCCAATTAGTCTCCAAAAGTTCATGATGAAATAATTTCTAATATTTTATATAGATAAAATATCTTAAAACTGTCAATAGCAATAAGATTAGATCAGATGTGAAATTTGTGATAAAAATTTAGATATCAAGATTATAATATTTTCTGGAAAACAAAGTTCATATAATAAAATTATACAATTTTGGCTTATTTTTTCATAAAGAATCATTCTCTTTCCATATCACAGTTGCTAGATATGTTGCTAGATATAGCAAATGAAAAAAATATTACAATATATTCAATATGCCATGTTAAATATTCATCTTTCATTCATAATCAATATAATCAGAAAGAATTAATATCGAAACAATAGTAACAATTCAATGCTCCTGTATTATGAAACGAAAATTCATCATTGCATACAACTTAGTAAAAAAATTTTATTGTAATCTGTCCAAATCTCGTAAAACTGGATTTTTATTCTCCAGTTACAATATGTGCTAAATATTTTTGAATATGCTAAGCATGAAAATTATTTTCTTTTGAATCATTGAACCATTAAACCATTTGAACCATTAAACCATTGATTGGGAAATATTATGGAAAATCAATTTGCCAATAAATTAGAATAAATCATAATGTAATAAAAGAAATATATATAAAATATTTATATAGAAAAGAAATATAATTTTTATACAAAAATTTCCAATCTACAAAGCGAAGCACTTAATTTGTACACTTTGAATAATTTGTAAATTATCAATTTGACGAAAATTATTATACACAAAAGTTACATGATGTCGCGATAAAATTATTACGTAGTATACATATCTGTTCCACAAATGCCATATATCTAGGAAATTCAAAATTCGTTCTTGGAATACTATAATGGAATACTATATCTTTTACGTTATATGTTAGAAATTGTGTTAAATTCTTAGAAAAAGCGTATTAATATTTATTGGCTTTAAATCCGATAGGTAATAAAAAGATATTCAATGAAACGAGAATAAAAAAAAAACTAGAAAAGAAGTTAGAAATTCATTTAAAAAATTAATATCAATATTAGTATTAAATTAGTATAAATCAGTTTATCAAGATAAATAATCTTTTAACTTATTACAATTATCACGTCACGTCACGCGAAATTGATATAGAAAATATTTCACATTGATTCATATACACGAATATTACAAATAAATTCTAGTAATAGAAAAATAGATATTTCTAATTTATACGAATATCGAAAATGCAAGAAAAACTATAAATTATATGTATTGAAGATATTCGGAATGAAATCAATTATCTCAGTGAACTAAATTCTAATAATATCTTTTATATAATAATATCTTTTCTAAAACAGATTATATGAATATAAGCAAACATTTTCTTTTGAAACTATAAATATTTTAATAATTCCCATATTACGGAATATTCTATTTGGTAATATAAGTAATATTAACAATAAAAAGATTTTATTTTTATTTTTCCATCGATATATATTTAATATATATCGATATATATGTATTATATATGTAAGAAATGCATATAAATCCCTAAATGCAGAAGTTTTATAACATATTTACGAAAAATTAAATATACCTGCGTGTGTATATGTGCGTCAATCAAAAAAATAATTTAAAACCAATTGATTATTTTGCCATTTTTGCAATATAATTATGCTAATATCTTTATCAAAAACTATATGTTAAGAGAAGAAACATAATCTTAAAAATAGTATTGTTTAAAATAACTACAAATAAAAAGCACTTTCTTTTTTACATTTTGCTAAATTTCAAAAAGCAAAGAAATCCAAAAGAATTTCTTTTTGAAAATTTCCTTTTTGAAAAAATGAAAAAACTGCAAAAGCATAAATCGATTTGTATTACTCTTAAAGGAAATATCATATCATATTAATACATACGTATAAATATAAATATAAATATAAATACTATGTATAAATATTAGTTTAAAAGGAATAATTTTAATTCAAAAAGAGATGATCGACAATATTTAAATTATTTTTTAAAATGTGAAGACTGATATAAGTTATTGCATGAAAATCATTTAAATAAAATTAAAAGATCGAATAAAAAAGATATCTTCACGAATTCGTTACAAGTTAGAACTAGTCCTTTTATCGAATTGAAATTTATAATTTGCCTCAAAAAATAGGAAGTGAAAAGATTATTTAAATTAATAAGATTAATTATGTTTTCATAATCGAACTGTACCGGTATGTTGGATAATAAACATTGAATTTTAAACAATGATGGATTATTTATTACTACATCATTACTTTTACATGTATGTCAGCATCCTTTAATATAAAAGATAAATTGAAATTTATTATCAGAGAAATGTTTTTAATCGTTGAATTCTGAAATAACATTTGCTCTTTTTGAACTGTTAATTGAAATTAAAAAAATTAATTCGTATATATTTCTTTATTTCTAATAAATTGATATCGATTTAAACAAGAAATGCAAGTAATATCTAAATATGTGATAACTCCTTATTGAATGATATCTTCTACAGAACAGAAATAAAGGAGATCTTACTTTTTATCCTTTTTCACCCTAATTTCACACGGATCAACTGGAGATTTTATGAATAACTCGTACATAGGGAGAATGTCACAAAGCGAATTCGTCACAGATTTGCAGTCCGCACCCGGCATCGCTCTCATACATCCCTATGCAATGTCATACGTCAGATAATCACCGGCGTGATGCCACAATGCCAGAAGAGAAAGCATCTTTCCCCCTCCCCGGAATCGAAAGACATAGGGGTTTGCGAGAGTTCCGAATCGACAATTGGAATTACACGGCAATTTTCAGGAAGCATATCATAACTAATTCATTCCGCAACGCCGCCTTTTCCAAAACGGCAAAATGTCAGAAAACAAAAGAATGAACATCAATTCCTCAAACAATCGCAATTATTCTTTTTCTCTTTGTATTTCAGAAAACAGTTAATCATTGTATTGTCTTAAGACATATAAATTACAAAATGAATAGCTAACAAATTAAAGAGTAATCATTACTATAGGGATCGATATCAAAGAATTTATTTTTTTACATATGTGATTCATGATCCAACATTTTTCAGACTTTTCCCACAGTATGTGGACTTGATCTGAAAAAGTCTGCTTCTACATATATACATGTGTGTGCTTCGCAGCATTGTAGCATCTTCCCTTATCATAATCTATCAAGTTTTCAGTAATATTCTGTTTTTCAATTAATATTCGAGAACACACATTTAAGAACATAAGACTGTCGATCAATAATACTTACTAACAGTTTATCGTTATAATAAGTCAAAATTTATGTGGAAATTATTGTATAGAATATTTACCGATAATAAAAAAGTTAATATGTTTATTTGTTTTATGTTTTGCAACAAAAATTATGTGGATGAATTATTGCAAGAGTGTACAATAATACGTGTCTCAAATAATCGAATTGTCCAAACGAACATATTTTCGTAAGCTCAAGCATAATTTAAGGATTAAACACAACATCGAAATTTAAGGAATTTATCAATTGTAAATCGATTGTAAATAATATTAGATAATATTAAATCATGCACGCTAATCTATATTGAATTTAATCTGATAGTCTCGTACGATATCAACAGATGCAACTCGCGTATAAAATAGCAGATACGTCTCACGATACATTGCTCAGCCAACAGAAAAACCGACGTAAAAAAAATGTCTCATCTCACAATTGTTGCACTATTGAAATGTGCATATCTCATTTTCCAATTGACAAGTTTGCAGGAACTCCACTACCATTTTAGCCGATTCTCAGATTGACGGTTGCATCAGCATCGATAAAAATGGATGATGGAAAAAAGGAAAGAAGAAAAAAAGAAAAGAGAAAGAAAGAAAAATATTCGAGTAAAAGAGAAACGGCTGACTGAGACGAAATGTCGCCCCATGGTTAAGGGTGCAAAAGAGGGTAAAGAGAAAGGGTGGACTTCCATGACAATGGCTTTCATCTTTATAATTCACCCCTCGCACCACCCTCGATCCATTTTGCCTTCTCTTCCCCCCATATGCCGTGATGCTTTTTTACCACCTCTTCATCTCCTATTTTGCGTGTAGCGTAACACATGGCGGAATCAAGCTTATGTCCTTTCTGGTCGTCAGAAAACCGATGCATCTTTTTCTATTTCATCATTATTTCATCATTATTACCCAAAGAGAAGTTTTATCCAAAAGAGAAGAAGAGGAGACAAAAGGGCAAAAGAGGGGCAAGAGAAAGAGAGAAAGAAAGAAGAAAGGAAAAGAGAGAGGCAGAGAGAGATTTTAAATAAGTGTTATCAAAATAGAATCGAAAGAAATAATTATATAGGTATTTAACGGAGAGAGCATCTATCTAATGCATTAAACATATTTAATGCATTAGCATAGTTGATTTTCATTTTACCTTCGATAATATGAAAATGTTTATATGTAAACGTTTGTATCTTTGTTCTTCATTTACTGAGGATGTACATATTTAGATACAGAGGATATAATGCATCGACATATAATATAATAATATTATTATCTTATATGAACATAAGCAATTGTTACGGTATATTAAATGTACTTTAGATAGCATAAAATCTGATGGCATGAGCCATAGTTCGCTTTTATGTATGATACATATAAATAGAATCTTATAAGATATCGTGTCGACATCGGAATGAACCATCATTGCAATTACAATGGCGATCACGATTGCAACACGATCGTGAATCATGTAAGTCGAATGTACCAGGATATACCGGATCTTGCCGACCGCAGACAGGAAACCAGGCGTCGGTCGATTATTTCGAAATGTTACATGTCATTACGTACTTTAAATTTATGTGTCATCAATATCTCCCAGAATAAGACATTAGGGAAAATAACGGAATAAAAAAGTTAAATATAATTAAATATAAGTTATAATTAAATTAAATTAAATCGATCAAAAGAGATTTTAGATATTTAAAAGAATCCAATTTTCTCTCATAGTGGAAAATGGTATAATCTCCATTTTTCCGAAACACGTATCTACATCAAACAACTTAGAAAGATAAGACCATCGATTATTAATTATATCTTTCTGGAACTGTTTCAATGGCAGCTCTATTCCATAAATCTTCCAATAATTAAGAATTAAGTGATAAGAGAAAGAAAAAGCGGGGAATAAAACAAAATGTCTGAAAAAATAGCGATCTTTAAACAAACCTGTTGTTCCGGTATGCCCTTTTTCTGACGACATATAGGGATATCCCATGTGTATTGCAGCCTGTGAAACATTCTGCCTGGACGTCAGACCTCCTTGAAGTTTACTAACTACCGCAAAGACGCACGTTAAGCACATGTAACAGTGTTATACGATCCCATATACAGAAATATTATTATTCGTCGAGATAATATTTAAAATGATATTTTTATAACAAAGATTCTATAAGATATAAAATACAAAAAATTTAATCACATGTTCATATAGAAAAATACAAATAAATAATACATATAATAATAAAATCTTATTTGACAATTGCCTTTTAATTTAATTATTTCATGTTTTACTTCTTATAAACATTATTTAAAGATTATTTAACAGTTACCTAAATAATTTTAAAAAATAACGTGGAATTAAATCTTGAGAGAAGATATGATTTTTATGAAAGAAGAGATTTATTTATCGTTGCCAAAATATGACTTCTGATTTATCAAAATTTACGTATCAAAATAAAATTCTGTTTACTAAAATTTATTATCAAATGTCTCTGTAGATTTTTCCACAATGATTTTTAATATTTCTCAAATTATTGTGTTGATAAATCTATCTCGCATATCTCGACAAGCGTTATCGAGCGCATATTGCTGCATACAAATCTCATCTCTGTCATCAACACCAAACGACATTTTATGAATGTCAAGACAGGTTCATGGAAAAGGCAGCCATAGGACATTGAAATGGACGCAGATGGTAGCTTGTGTGGTTTACGACGCGATGCAGACCCTTCCATATGGGGATGATACCGTTTAACCCACCCTGGGGATCTGCGGGAGTATCGGATGACGTGTATTCCACCGTATTTCCTCCACACGACATCCTCGTTTTTACGGACGGCTTCGTCGAAGAATCCTGATCTCGACGTGTTGCAGGTTGTATATTTTAGGGTCGATACACTTGCAACTTTGTATCACTTTTGTTTCCTATGTCCCATGAGACATAACGATTACTACGAAGAAAAATTCCATGTTCTTTTCTTTTAATACTATTCATGCATAAACTCTTACAAAAATATTAATACATTGTTTTTTCTTCGAAAAGCCTTCTTTAATCTTCTCTCTTTAGCGCGCTTCTCAGAAATGTCTACTAAAGATTGTCCATTATGTAGGAGCTAATACGTGATCATGTTTAAATTATATAAATATATATCTTCAAATTCTTATAACAACAATGGGATATGATATCTTAATTTATTTTAACATTATACTTCGTTTTTTAAATCTGTCCTATCCTTTAATTATTCAAATTTTATTCTAATTTTTTTACAAGTATATATAAATATATATAGATATATTTTTTTTAATATTAATATAGATATATATACACACATTGTGCACATATGTATATGTGCATCCATATAATATGTGAATTATTATTATATTATTATATTACAGTAATACTACAATAATAATACTACAATTAATAATATTACAATAATATGAGTATTTTATATATATTTATTATTATATAATAATAATGAATATAACTATTATAACTTTTATATATATTTATTATTATATAATAATAATGAATATAACTATATATAATATATTATTATCATATAACATATAGATAATACAATAATAATACTAATATTAAACATATAATATTTATTCTACTATTAATATCTATGTGCACATCATACTCTTAATAATGCTAAACATAATATTTATGTTATAAAATTACAGTTTTTTGCCTCCACAGATACAAATGTTAAATAAATAATACTATGTAATAAATAGTATAATATAAATTAGAAAAATATTGCATAGATAATATAACAAAGAAGAATTAAAAAATTTTATTTTAGAACAATCCAAACAAACATTAGTTTTAAAGAAAGAATAGAAAAAGAAATAAAAAGGCAAAGAAAGCAAAAAGAAAGAGAGAAACTATTATTTAATAATAATAGTTAATCACATCAAATAAGTATTACGTATTAGAGAATAATCATTCTATTGTTACATTTGTATCGGAATTTTTAACGGTAAGTCTTTTAAAGTTGCAGACTATTCTCGAAAATTCGACATATTTTACTTCCATGAGTTCCTTCAATAACATAAGCATAATTTTCAATTATGCTCAATTATATGTCATATATTAATACTCTATAAATGTGATGTTTCATTTAATCACTTAATATTAGCTGCAATCAACAAGAATTCTCATTCTTTCTATTATATGACATTATAAATTTCAAATTTAAATTTCAATTTATAATAAATTTCAAATGTTTAATTAATCATGGTTCATAAATGTTAATCCGTCAATAAATGAAATTTTATAAAAGAATAATATATTATTTTATAATTATTAAAATATCTAATGACAAAACATTATAAAATTATTAATAAACAGTTTCTGCAACATAAGGAATGGATGACAATGATGATAATATAAAATATTTAAAATAGTAATAATAAACATGTAGTAATATTAAATAAATTGAATAAATAAAATTTAATTTAATTTAATTTAAATGTTATTACAGAAAAGAGAACAGAGAGAGAGAGAGAGAGAGAGAGAAAGCAAGTATTAAAAAAATAGTAACGCATAAAGTTAATTTGTCGCAGGAATTTATATGTTTATGGATTTATCGATAAGTTTTAACGATAAGATTTTGTATTAAATATTTATTTAATTTAAATTTCTCGCATCCCTCTACTTTTGTAAACAAATAATTCATAATGCGTAGACTTTACGTGGAAACCAAATATCTTGACACAGCAGAAGATATAAATCTTTCATAAAACGGTTAAGACGTTTGAAAAGTATTTCAGAGATTGCATGTTTTTTGTTCAATTAGAAAAGAAAAGCTACCAAAGCCGCGGAAATTATTTGCTATGCTTTGGATAAAAATACCATCAGACATGCAAGAAGTATTATCAGAAATTTTGAAATTGAAATTTGATCTTTTGAGAATGTTAAACAAAAAAATTTGATGATGGAACTTCAGCTCAATGGAAACTCCGTTTAACAACAATTTGGTCTTAAACATGTCCATGGGTTTACATCACAAAAATTTAAAAAGAAGGTAATTCCACACGAGTTCAGTCCAAACAAACAAACAATGAAGATTGACTGCTAGTCAGATAGTCGTGTCTTTGCTGATCTGGATTAGAAAAAAGTAATTTTTTGCGCAAAAATATTACGAACAATTTTTCGACTCTTCGATCGAAACAATATTATCAGCGGGTATTTCCCGAGAAACTATACAAATTTCACTTATAATATTTGTCTCTATCATTAAAAATAAAATGATTATTAAGGTATGATCTGTTTTAAATGCCTCATAAAATTTTGTTAAGAAAAAATTATTGTTATACTTTCCATTGTTGGATTCAAAATCTAATCATAATACATGACATACACTGAAAATTATAATATTCTTTCCTTATTTTAAATTATTTCTAAGGAATATAAAATTTATGCTAATAATAAAAAATCCTTGCAAAGCTTTGATTTTAGCTTTGATAACATTAGTTATGATAATGAAATTAATATCTTGAAAAATAAATAAGTCAATTCAAAACTTGAAAGTTATTTTATATTTTTAATATAATTCTAAATTTTTAATGAAAAATCTTACTCTTAGCGACTCTTATTTATGCAGATATATCAAAAAAGAAATTTATTCTTAGCTCTGGAATTATTAATTAAAACGTATTATAATTAAAAAGTGTATATCTTTATTTATATCAAACGTTAATTTCTTGTTATTTTAATAAATTAATTAAATTAGTGCCTTCTCTTCCCAAATTAAAAAACATAAAAATAACTTACGATTTATAGTCATTGTAATACTATAAAATATACATGACTCACGCTTTATACAGTTTCCAACCTTACTCTTAGATAACTTTAAGCATGAATTATATACTTCAAGAGCAAAATATTTTTACAAACTCGTTTCTAAACTTTCGGAAAAGATTTTCCTATTTCATTATAAATTATTTATATACTTCATGATTTATAATTTATTTAATAATTTAGTCTGTAATAATAAAGGAAAAAGAAATGTTCACAAAAGAAATAAACGAATAAAAAAATAAAACATTTTTGACAACTTTTTTTATCATTTTGATAATTAGATAATATAGGATTAGATTTCAACTAAAACGTGATAAGATTTTTAAACACTATACTTATACTTTATTTTCATTTACAAAAACATTATGTCAGTTTTCATGCTTTGTAAGAGTATTAATCCGAAATTTATATCTTAGGCTATAAAAGGATATAAAATATTATGAAATTCCTTGTCGGAATTCCAGTTTTTTATCTTTACTCAAATTACAGAAAACTATATTATGAAACTGACAAAAAGGATCTATCGGAGAGAAACATCGTTAGTCTTCCCGAAGAAACTTACATTCCCCAAAGCGTGTGAAAGGTTACTCCCTCCTGCATCGAGGGCGGTGAATGTTACACACGTGTGTTTCTTCGTGCGTCTTGATCTTTCCTCCATAATTGTTTTCCCGACTTCTTATGAAAACGATAAATTACTTATATGACAGATTACTTCCTTTTTATATCAAAAAATTCTTCAAAAAGATTTTAAAAAATACCAAATTCGAAGATTGTTCGAAGATATATTTGTACAAGAAATATGAAGAAATCTGAACAAATTTACATATAAATAAAATATATTTAATCCCAAAAGAACATCGATCAATTCAATAATACGTAAATTACAATTATCACAATAATAATTAATTTCTCTCTCTTCCCTCCCTCTTGCTCTTTTTCTTTTTCATTCTCCTTTCTTTCCTCCTCTCATTCTTCTTTCTTCTTATATATAAGTATATAAAGAAATATAAAGAAAGTGAAATTTTTTGTAAATTTAACTATTTTCTATCATTTTTTGTCACATTATCATAAGTCAAGATCAGAAAAAAATTTTTTTCAAAAACTGCTATATCACGACATAAAGTCATTAATTAAGAATATTCTAAGTTTCACGTTTCATTTGCTAACAATATATATATATATATATACACACATATCGTTTTTATTTTTCGAATATCAAATCGTTAATCAATTACAAAAATTCTATTACAAATAATGCTTGCGCATAATTATTATGATTATTATATAGTTGTGCTATATAATAGCACTCATCGATAATAACTCATCGATTGTATCATAAGATTCTAGTATTTTCATCGCAATGTACAATATCCTCATAAATATAAACCATATATTTAAAGAAAAAGGATACGATTTCTTAATTTTCCAAGTTTTTAAGAAAAGGATTCTGATTATTCTAGGAAACAAAAAAATAACTTCTTTTACATTTGTCTTATTTCCTACATATCAACTGTATATATTAAAATAATTAAAATGATCTTTGGAAATTCATAAAGTTAAGAAAATTACAAATCTTCGTACAGTCAGATTTAAAGCAGAAGATAAATCCACTCAAGGCGGAATAATATAAATGAACTTGCTTGGCTTCAAAAATTCTCAAAAAGTATCCGAACAAAGTAATATTGTTCATGTATATATATGCGTACATATACAAAAGCTATTGTAATATATATAATATACGGATGAAAGTAACAGTTTATTCTTTAGAATCGATGTTCGATAATTCGTGCATAATTCTAGAATATACTATCATATGATATTATTATTTTTATTATATAGTATATCATTATAAATTACATCATATCAATTATCGGTTGTTTTCAATAGTTTTATATAAAATTATTTTGATATTTAGAATTGATACGAAAGCATTTCAGAAAATCGAGGCGAAAGAAATTCACAATAAAATATACATTACAAAAAAAACATCTTTGATAAATCTATCAGAAAAAGTCAAAAATATCAGTAATCATTCATTCAATCTATCAATATATTATTTTATATTTTTTCAGTTTATAAATACAAAAAACATATGAAAAAACATATGTGTCATGAATTATTATATTTCTTGATATGATTAGTCATCTTTAAACGTCAGTTTTATATTCAAAGAAAGTTATAGAAATAACCGCATGTGTAGCAATTGATATTAATATTCCGCTAGAAATATTGATGGTACTTGATTGCATTATTGCACTCACAGAAATTCTTGCATCTAAATGTAGTAACAAAAATAATATCAATGTCATGAATGCAAATATTCTTAGATTCTTCTTAAAGGAAATGATTGAATGAAAAACAAAATGATTAAATTATTGGAAGAGAAAAATCGAAGTGAATATTAGATGAATATTATGAAGAAACTTGCAGGACCATTATATGACCTATACATGGCTAGTTACTAATAGATTTAATTTATGTTTTTTAATTTGGAAAGAGAAGGCACTAATTTAATTAATTTATTAAAATAACAAGAAATTAACGTTTGATATAAATAAAGATATATACTTTTTAACTATAGTACGTTCTAATTAATAATTCCAGAGTTAAGAATAAATTTCTTTTTTGATATATTTTGCAATAATAAGCAAATAATCCGTATATAATATTTCAAACATATTTTTCTTAAAACCAGTTTTTTCAAGTCGCCAAAAAATATTCCTCTCCAATCATTAATCTGGTCAATTTGAGTACATAAATTTGAGTACAAAAATTAAGATTTTCCTTTTGCCATGCAAAAATCATAGAAGAAACGATTTCGCGTCAGATTCCCCTTATATAGTCACCATTTTTCCTATAATATATATGTATATAATCATGCGTACATGTGTGTGTGTGTGTGTGTGTAATATGTATAAAATATATATTATATATACATGCACATGATATGTTTAAGAAAACGATTAATTATCTTTAATCATCCATAATATGTAGTATATACGTAGTGTAAATTCATCTCAATGTAAAATTCATTCGAATGTTCATACGATCAATAAGGAGTATTTAAGGATGGCGTATCGTTTGCGACACATTATTTAAATATCTGAAAGAAACGATCGGATCCGTGACGAAACAATATAGATATTGCATTATGATAATGCATTTATATATAAAAAACGTTGGCACAAGTGTAGCATATCCAAAGGAAAATATTTCGCAAACAAAAAAATAGATATTGACGAGTAATTGCATGCCTTGTATTTTATTGGAAAAATTATTTTCGTTGTTAAACATATCGTGCGCGTAAATAATAAATATTCATATGTGCATTAGTATATGTATATTTCGGATTGTCTAATATGAAGTTTATTTAAATCGAGATCAGTTTTAACAGTTCTTCTTATACAATAAACATTTTCAAACTTCTACTAAAATTTTCAATAATTTTGGAACTTTCAGTAATTAATAAATTCAGTAATAACAATTAAACTCTACTCCCATGTCTATATACATGTACACACATATGCATGCGCGTGCACTTAATATCTCTTCATTTTTTCTTAGGTTTACTAAATTAGAATCTCCCCTCAAGCACATTACACTGAGCGTTGATTCTTGAACTTGACTTCTTTGAAATGCAAAAGATATTTTATTATCGGCAAAATAAATTAATAATAATATTATTATTAATACTTTATTATTATTATTATTATTATCAATTAACTAATAATAATATGAAACAATTTGAATAACAAATATGCAGATCTTAAAAGTGTTCACTAGCACATTAATGTGAAATAATATTAATATTTTGAAATAGTACTTGAATAATCTTTTGAAAAAGTTATCTTTGATATTTATATTGATAATTATGAAGAATATATATATTATAGATGATAAAAATAATATTTTACGGTTAGGAAATTAACAATGACTTTAATAATTTCATTGTAAATTGCATTGCTAGATATTATTGAAAATATTAATCCAACACGCGAATAAAAATAATTAATGTAATTATTTTTGTGAGTTAAACATAAATATAAAAGATATGTATTATTCTTTTGTAATTTCGATGATTAATAGAGGAAACGACATATTAGAATTTAAGTTAATAACTATCAATAATTAAAACTAATATGAATATATTTTTAATATTATTAAGTCCATATTCTACAATATGCATCATTAATTGTTATTTATAATTGGTATTTATAATTAATAAAAAACATTGTATCTATTGAAAGATTATTCTGATAATTCTGCACAAATATAATTTAGTGTAAATTAATAATTCAATTTTTCTAATTAAAGGCCAAGAAATATTCTTATGATTAAATTATTGATATATCAGGAATAATAATTTTATTCATATAAGGAAAGAATCTATTAAATGTACAGCATTTCTTTTTATTAATTCGAATTTGCAAAACTACTTCTATATTTAATATCAACATTTATAGAATTTTAAAATTTATCAATAAGATAAATTTGATAAATTAATTAATTCATATCGAAAATACCAAAATATAACTTGATGATTGATAACTTTTAATCATTGTGATTGATTATTATGTAGCATTATTAAGTAGCATTTAAATATTTTAAAATAGTTTCTCAAAAACTTAAAGATAAATTTAAGAAGACGAGATAAATTTTTCTTCAAGAAAATTAAACATTTTTAATTATTATAAAAATATTCTATTGTCTCTAAAAATATGCATGTAACAATAGAAAATATTGAAGCCTTATAAAAATTCTATAATTTAAAACATATATCAAATTATGTTTCGAGAAAATTGATTAGAAAATTGATTGAAAAATTTTGCGTAATAATCCTATGGAAAATAATTCTTATCAGAAAATAATATGAAATTTTAATTAAGAGAAATCTAATTAAATATATGTTTCGGCAAATTTTCAAAAATTAAAATAAAATTGTCAACAGCTTTAGTGATTTATAATCTATATAACGTAACTTATTCTATATATATATTATTATAATGTTATTTCCTTTGATTTTGATATTTAAGTAACAAAAGTTACTTAACAAAATTAATAATAAACAAAAGTTACTTAACAAAATTAAATAATAAAATTAATTTAAGATTATGAAGATTATGAATTCAAAAGTTTTACATTTCAAGTTTTACAATATGCCGCCGAAAAAAAGTTTATTACATCATTTTATTATTATTTTGATATAAATAGTTATATTTTAATTGAAAAATAAATCAGTAATAATAAATAATAATAATAAATCAATAAAAATAATTTCTAGTTCTAGTTAAGTAATTTCAGTTTCTAATTAAGTACAAGACAAAATGGAAACAATCGAACTTGAGAAGTCGAATTTTAGAATATTTTTTATTATTAGAATATTTCTATAATAATAAAAATACCATAATTAACAGATTTGTTTGCACTAAGATTTATTTAGAGATGATTTCCGGAATAGAATTTCTTTTTGTATTTGATTCTATAACTTAATATAAATAATATTTTTCATATCTTATCATTAATGAAGTAATATTTTTCAACATTGAATTAGTCAAAAAATATAATTTTTATTACTAAAAATCCCGATTGCAATTGCAAATCATTTTCATTGCAATATCAATACTCAAAAAATATATAATACGGAATTATTAAAAACTGCATCATCGGATTCCAATTTTTTTATCTTTGCTTATATTAATTTTTATCCTATAGAATCAATTTGATTTATAGAACTTATGTGAAACAAGTTTCATTCAATATAATATAGAACATGTGCTTTTAACACAATACTTCGAGCATGCTTTGCTAGAAATATATGTTTATCACTGAATGAAAAATTTAGGGACAAATACATAAGATGCGGCAAATTATTGCTATAATAATTTAAATCTCTTAATACTGTTGGAATGTTTTAATAAGAATAAAACAGCACAAAAAATAGATAATGACTATTAATTCTAGCGATAGAGAAAGAAATGAAAACAGAGATTCGTATAGTTTGCATAATCGATAATTCCCACGATCTTGTTATCTTAAATGTTCGAAACGATATCGTTAGTAGAACTGATAAATATTTATCGTTATGTAAGCAGCATTTTGAACATTTATTAAAATAATTTTTAATTAGTCTTAATATTTTTCAATCTCATGTGCAATTTTTCATGTGCAATTTTTCAAATAGAGGGTCTTATTCATTATATTTTCTCAATTATGCAAGATGTCAAATAAATGTTTTAAATAGAATTATTAAAAATCGTACAGTTTCTATATCCATTTAAAAAAATGGAAGAAAATATGCATTTCGTTCCTATATACATTCCGATAAACATATTTTCTACATCGCAAAAGATCTCTATGAACTACAAAAGATTAAAGATTATGTATCACCATCTCTAGTTGTAAAGAGGAATTTGAAGACACTTTAATTCATCTTATATAACAAAATCTCTGAAAGAGTCCATTTTTAAGAAATGAATTTGATGCAACTATATAGGAAACTATACATGGATTAAAAGTTTGGACATTTTGACATTCCTGTCTTTCCCATATCTCTCCAAAGAAAACAGTGAAATTTGAATTATAAAACTATTAAGAGAACATTTTAGTATTTTTTTACATATTCATTTTAAGATTTATAAGCATACACACGTACATGCGCACACAATATATGTATGTATATATCTGTATATGTATGTATATATGTGTATATATATATATATATATATATATACATATACATACATACATTTTACTATATTTTTCAAATACTATAAAAAAACACGAAGCAGATAAAATCTTCCCATAAGTTTTCGAATAAACAAATTTAAAAAAGTACTTTCTTAATCCAGAAAATTGTAAAACTTTGTATAAATAATAATATTTGTAAATAATAAATAAAAATTCTTATAGCCATCAATATACGTAAATTATAATAGCTATAAATATATAATAGTTATAATTATAAGAATAACATAAAAAGTTATGATAATTAATACAGATGAAGTAAACAAACGCATTTTATCTATTAATATACATATTTCTAACTTTTTACTTATTCTGTGCATGTTTTTATATCATATGTTTACATCACAATTTTAATTAAAATATAACATGGATCTTGTATAAAGTATCCAGACAGTTTCAGTTTCTAGCGATAAATTGATTAAAATAACTATTAATATAATATAAATACGCTAATACTTCATTAAATAAATTCTGTGTCTCCTAGATAATTTCAAATGTAATTTTAAGTGTAGAATAAATATAGAAATGCGTAATTAAATCTAAAGGTATAATTTATATATATTATTGGATCTTACATTAGCATTAAAAAAAGTATCAGAAAAAGTAATTCCTAGGATTCGTTGCTTTTTGAGTAACGATAGCTAGTTACTTAATAGCAAATTAAAATCTGATAATTGTAACAAGTTATTTTGCCGCAACAGTAACTGTAAGCATAAGCGTAATGAATTCTTTATACAGAATAACGTTTCGTGTTTATTTATTGAATATATTCTACATTATTGGATATGTACAATATTATTTTACTTTATCATTAATCTGTGTTCTCCAATGTAAGAAATATTCTTTTGAGAAATCTAACCGAAATTTGACCGTGAGTAAATTCATCAAAGAAAAGAAATGCAATGTAAGATGTACTTCATGTATATCCTACAAGTTCGTTGACACCATGAAGTTGAGAAGACAGGTGCTTAAAGTTTTTCGCGACACAACATACACGTACATCCGGATGGTAAGTGCACGAACCGCTCGGTTTCTCATCGAGAATACATAATCCTGCGACACGCGTGAGCATACCAATTCCTCTTTATATTAACACGAAATACATAATACTTTGCTGGGAATCTAAAGACTAAGAGCTGAAGACGAAAGCGAAATCTGCGTTTAGCACAAGTGATACTAACAGAATTAAAACATGTGTCCATTCTTAAAGATGAACTTTAAATATGTTAAAATATAAACTCAAAATACACGATGATTTTCGCAAAGATTCGATTTCATATTAAAACAGTACTTTGAAAATAATTGGATTTTTTATACTAAAAGAATGGAGAATGCCGACATGATAAATATAAAAAAATGTTTAAAGCAAAAATTATTGTCTCCTAATGCGTTATACATATATATATATATATATATATATATATATATATTAAAGATAGAGATATAAAAAATATATATATATATCAATTCTTTAAAAATTGCATGTTTTTTTTATATCTCTATTTTTAGCCCCAGTATCTAAAAATTATATGTATAATATACCATAAGTATATATATATATATATATATATATATGGTATATATATATATATATATTTATGGTAATATATATATTATATATATTATATATATATATATATATATATATGTTATAAATTTAATAAATGTTCTTAAATAGAATTTGCGAGCTTAAATCAATTTTCACTCATTTAATATTTGAAATTTTGATAGATTTTATTTTTGTTGTAATTGTAAATCTCAACAAAAAGTATCAGCTGTCACAAGTAATAGTATCTTTTCCAAGAACTTCATTGAATTTATTTAATGTACATTTTAAATTATATTCGAGTTCATTCAATCCATCGTTCTCCTACTGACTTATAATTTTCATTATCACAATTATCCATATGCATGCAATATGATTTTTCAAAATTTTTGTTTCACTAACACTGATTCTTGTCTCACTCAAGTGATCCCTAGATTCTAGTTATTAACATTTTATTAGCATTTTTATAAAACGCCATGGTAGTTCTTTCTTTGATTAATGAAATACAATCTACTGTATTTCATATATGATATAGATAATCTTTATTTCTTATTCATTTCTATTTAATTTTTAATTTCTTTGGATATGCTTCAAAAAAGATACGAAAAAGAAATGAAAATCTGAATTTTTGTCTTGTATTTTACATCTCTTTTTATACATTTTATAACATATTATCATTATTATACTTTATTTCCTTTGTATTTGAATTTCATCAAAAGTTCAAAGTAATAAATATTGTATACAATAATATTTCCTATAAATGTCATTAAATGTCATTATTTTCTTTAAAAAGAAAAAATAATACATATATATGTATATGTATATATATATGTATAAAAATAATACATATATATATATATATAAATTTTTTCACTGACATACATATTTTTCAAACGTTATAAAAACTACATAAATTCTTCTTATAAGTTCTGCAACAAGCAGATAAGGGAGATAAAAATATCTTCTTAATTTAGAAAATTATAAAGTTTATGTAGAAGATATGAATAATAACATACAAATAATAAAATTTGTATGTCAGTTAATATATATTTATTGAATAGCAATTATACATAGCATTTATTGAATAGCATAAAAATAAATGATTAATGCAGCTAAACAAATATAGTTTATTTATATCAAGATATCAATATATCATTACATCAAGATATCATTAATCTTTTACTTATAATATGCAAGTTTTTATATTATGTGCGTTTATGCGTTACAACGCATAAAATTTTACGCGTTTAAAATTTTATGCATAAATATATGCGTAAATATAACGCAGATCTCATATATATATATATATATATATATATGTATATATATATATATATATATATAACATCCAACATTTCCAACAATACATTGATTGAAATAAGATATCTTGCTGCAAGATATTAATGACAATGTAAATTTATTCTTACTAGCTACTTTATTGCATTAATCTAAAAAATAATTATTGTTGACGCTTTCTCAGATATTTTGGGACGATTCTTGAGCAAGAATATTATTATATATTCTTATTATAAAAACAAGATAAAATATAAGCTATAGAACAAGATATAATTATTGTAAAATTTAAAATATTATGATGTGAATCCAATAAATGTGAATTAATATACATATATATAAATATATCGATCTGCAGTAACGTTATTGTGAAATCTCTACAACTAGAATGAAATATTAATATAATATTTGTATAACCATTTTGAAAATCTGCTTCTAATATTGATCTAATATTGAAAAGTATATTACTACTAAATAGCAAGAGTGCCATGTTATATTTTATGTGAGCTAAAATATATACAGCGTTTCAATGCTATTTTTTAACTTTTTCAGATACTAATTTATTATATTTAATCGTATAATTTAATATTTAAGAATCTTTAATTTTTCAACCATATATATATATATATATATATATATATATATTTAAGAATCTTTAATTATACGATTTCTTAATTTTCGGAAATTAAGGGATGATCTGAAAATATTTAAAAAGGTATTAAATATACTTATTTATTATAAAGCATCGTTACAGCACATTATAAAATCCTTTTTCCAAAATACTTTTCAGAATTTTTGCCTTTTATTTTACTTAAAGAACAAAACTAAAGAACAAAGAAGTAATTTTTTCAAACAGCTATTTCAATTGCTAAATATGAAATTAAGTATTTATAAAATATATTTATCTCTTATATTAATGCACATTTGACACTTAAAATTTATCAGACAAATATCTCCCTTCATTCTCTCGTAAGCGACTTTTGAAATAATCGATACCGTATATGAATCGTATATAAGATATTTTTGACAGATGCAATAAAAGTGTGAAGAGAAGTTGCGGAGAGAAATTAAAGATAAAGAGAAACCGGAATAGCTCCGAAATATAAATATAACGAAATATAAATATAACTCCGAAATATAACGCCTCGTAAATGAACAGATAGCAGCCAAGAAAACCTGTGCTTACTGCTAACTCGTTCGAAGGATTTGAGGAAGAACTAGACGAATGAATACTAACGTTAAGGTGGAAAGAACAAATAAACCCATTTTTGTTGCTAGAATTGATAATTTTTTGTTGTTTTCACAAATATTAAAGAAAGTCACCGCTGGCGAATACCAAATAAAGATCATAAATGAGCAAATTAAGATCCAGCCAAACAGCTACATTGCATATTATATCGCCATGTTTTCAAAAAATATACAATAATAATTCATCGTAGATTTTAAAACGTGTATCATTTTACAATAAATTTTCTCTAGTTCACTAAAATTATTCTCTAGTCTCAATAAGATTAATTCTGCTCATTCGAACATATTTTTCAATTAAATATTTTTCAGCACTTTTATAAATAAATATAAATATTTATAAATAAATATATAAAGATAATATTACGTAACAAAAATATCTTATATATTTTCATGTAATATATATTCCTGTAGTTTTAATATGAAAAGACATAATTAAGATATAATGAAGCTTATTTTTTCTTTATTACTTTATTAGATTATTACATTTCTAAATTTATATATTTATTAAAATTCATGTATTGTGAATAATTTGCAGAACAATGTAGATTTATGAAGTTGATATTATGTTAATTATTCATGGCCGAGAAGAAGCATATTTTATACAATATATTTATAAAAAGCAGCAACATTAATAATAATACTGTTGCATAGATTAATATTAACAACACGTAACATTGCGTGCCAGTTGGAAACAAAAACGTTAGCGACGACAGAGGAAAGTTACATCGCGCGGAACGATGAGAAGGGCGAGGAAGAGGGTGTTAGGGTGATACGAACGGAAGCGAAAAGAGAACGCCAGAGAGAGGGAACGGAAGGACTCGGAACGTTCGGGGGCGTGGGTAGAAGCTCAAACCCGAGACGATAGTAGGCGTCGCCGGGTGAGAACGGGGAACGGGGATAGGAAAACCGGAACCGGAACCAGGGAGCACAGGAACACGAATAGACTCAACGTCGACGGTGGCGTCGGCGTTGGCTCCGATATGGCGGAAGCGTCGCATTTACCGGAAGTCGCCAAGGAAATGAAATACCCCTGCCCGGGACAGCCGTCTCTAGAGAGTTTCTGCCTCTCTTCCCGTCTCCCACCCAACTCCACCCTCTCCCACCGGAACTAATGTTCCTCGTCAGGATTTCCAGAGTTCTCTTTCCATGGAACCTAGCAGTAGTGACGATGATGAAAACGGTAGTAACGGGCACGAAAGGATGCCACGATGAGATAGCATCAAACTTGCATCGAATATGAAAAAAGGTTTGTCAGATATTCGTTTGCATTTATTCCAAGAAAATGGACAAAAGAGAAAATCCTAAAGTCTAGATAAAAATATATTTTATTTATATATTTTATTGTTACAACGCTTCTAACTTTTCGTCTATATTTGAAACTCGAAGTGATACGAGTTCCAAATTAAAACGTTAATAAGCGCAGCAATTTTCGATAATTTTCAAAATGCAAGTTTATAATAAAATGTCTCTTCTCAAGATCTTATTTCTCAAAATATTTTTAATTTCTATGCGCTTATACGAAATATTTTTATTTTTATTTAAACTATTTGGACTAGAATTTATCTCCGATCTGTAAAAAATATGTATTATTATTATGCCATTAGAATTATATAATAATTCAAATATGAAGCTAACAATAATGCGCGTACGCTTTTTCTTAATCTCCATCTCCTTGAAATAAAATATTGTCATTCCAATAAACAATTCATTGCTATTTATGCTTTAAACTGAATGAAATATACGTGTGTTCGCTGCAGAGAACAATAGTGACATCTTGATTATTGTCAGTTAATAAATTTTATCTGTTAATAAATTTTGTCTCGTTTATTTTTTTTTTCTTTTTTTTTAAGGGAAATGATATTATGTCAGAATAAAAATACTCCAACTTCTGTTTCGCGCGCAAGATTCCCAGAATGGTTCGGATGCAAGTTAATCATGTATTCTTTATTCAAATTCCAAACACGAGAAGAAAAAAAGGAAGAGGGCAGTCCGAGTCACACAGCTAGCTGGGTAACCAACGTCGATGACTCGCTGTCGGTGCTTAATAATCATTATGAGGATAACATTGACGATGATGAATATAACCTTTGCTGTATTCTGTCACTTTTATCTTCTTATGCTGATGGAATTTTCTATTATTCTGTTATGTTATATTATTTATAATTAATTTTTAAATATTTATCATATACCATAAAATTAAATTCTATGATATTGAATAAAAAGCGAATTACTTTATAATATAACATAATATACATATATAATATACATATATAATATAATAAAATGATGTATGATATATAACGTAAACCACACTAAATAGTACAAATCCTAGAATATATTTACATTATAAAAATACATATAAAGAAATAATTATTATAATTCACAAAGTTCTTTCTTAATATTTAAGGTTTCAAAATCTAAAATCTCATAAATAATTTTTTCTTAATTACATAATACATTCTAATATATGTATATATATTTTTTATATGTATTATATATAAACAAGCACTGAAAGAAATTCGATAGCTGTAAATAATAAGATTTTCAAATATCTTATCAAATACAAATGATCTAGGAAGAAAAACTTGAAAAGCAATATAAATACCAAATTTACAAAATTTAATATAAATACATAATAAATTTATTTTACAAATATTCAAAATAATTATCGTTTACATCTATAGTAATCGAAAGCTGCGAAAGAATATTAAACATTATTTAAAATAAGGCTATTACGACAACACGATGTTGCATATTTATTAATTATTGCAAATTAATGTTACAATTTTGTCGTTTAATCCCCCAAATGAAATCCTACATCCGCGATATAAAAGTTTTCCTTCCCATATTGCAAACGTAAAACATTCAGACATCGCATGTAAAAAGTTTTATAGCTAGTATTAATGTCATTTCTTATACGAGACCATTGTGTTGGATTGTTAGAAGATACAGTAACGTCCATTGCAATCGCGGACAATACGATTGCAAGCGGATTGATTCATTCTAGATACAGATATTACGCAATCGGTGGATTTAAAAGTCGTTATTGTAAATATCCGTAAATAAATTCGATGCGCAGTTGCACTTTAAATTGTGCATTTACGAATCACCGTGCACACAAAATTGCAAAATTAATCTAATCACATCAATCTAATCATGTTATACGCCCATGTTATACGCGGTCGAGCACTTTTCGATCCTTATCTCCGGCATGCACATCGGGCGCCTCTTCCTAACTCGCGAGAATCAGAAAGTAATATTACGAAACGGATGTGCCGATGACACGATAGCGTTACTCATTGTAATGCAGTGCTCCGTTTCCTTCGGCGAAAAACCTTGCGGAGCCTTCCGGCAACGACGAAACTCCAGTACTCACCGATCCTGGCCAACCATGAATCGTGCACAGCCGTGACAATTAGTTCCAGCAGTGATTCGGTTCCCACGAGGCACAATTTAAGCCTATTAATAACATCACACGCGCGATGCGATTTGTATGCTTTCTGATCTTTCACTTGCAATCGAGCGCCGCGACCTCGAGTTAACACGAGCTCCGAGTTGAAATGTCATCGCGAATACTGCGATTTTCGAAATTCAACTTGTAAACCCGTAATAAAGCCATTCGCAAGATGTTATTTCTCGAAATACTCAAAATATTTAATTTTTCTGCAAGGGCCATCCGGACGGAAATTTACCTTGGATCTGGAAAGAATAGGCCTTATTATTTAAATGTCCCCCCAACATAGTAAATATTAAATAAAATAAAATCTAATTTAACCTTTATAAAATTCCATAGAGTATTTTTTCGTCCCATAATATTATTTTAACTTAAAAATGAAATTACTTTGATTTTAACAAGAAAAAGTATCAATTTATTCATTTCAGTTTCTAACTAAGAGATAAATAATCATGCTACTTTCAGTAGTCAATTTACTGCAGATTTAGAATATTTAAAATAGTTGCTAGATCACTACATCGCTTCGGATCATTCCGAAAATTTACGGTTTACTTATTAAGAGAAAATTTACTTATTAAGAGGAAACAATCCCCCAAGAAGGAAAATTTGAAACTTCTACATTTCCGTCGAATGAGAAATTCAACTTTCATTACATTATTCAGCTGCATTATTATTGCATCTGGTTAATCATCGGATTCATCTATTTGTATCGATATCGTTTCATGTTGTCAACGTAAATTTTCTATGATGATCTCGTGATGAACACTATTATATTTTGTAATGCATACTTCCTGATATTTTTATAAAAGCGGATCGCATCAATTGTTACGCGTATCATTATCAGTTATCATGACTAAATCTGAGGAATTAAAAATATAACAGGAATACTTCATGCCACGGATAATCAACAATCGCAATTCTTTCTTAAATATTTTCTACTAACAAGATAACTAATAACAGTCAACGAAGAAAGGAGTGTTAATTTAGGAAATAAATTAACACTCCTTTATAAATTAGGAAACTAACATATCGAGAATAATAACGGATTTTTAGAAAGTAAAGCTTGAAATTTAATTCCAAATAAATCACACATGGTATGTGCGTGCGTAAGCGCATGTGTACGTGCATGCATGCTAATATCTTGGCCGCAATTGGAATAAGCAGAGAAGTTTCATGTCGGTTCAACGAGGAGTAACACAGAAAATCCAAAAGCGATCGCGATCACGATTGAACATATCTGAGTGTCGGAGTTTTAATTAGTTAATCCTGGTACGTTTATACAATTAATCTAAAGTCTATTATTGTTTGCCACACTCGTGGAATACTTTAGGGATACTTACAGTTTAAGCTGTTTCGCTGACGAACGGAGATTCCAAAGCAGTATTCTAACCGATAAAACACCACGCCGCGTGGATATTACAGCTCGCGATGATCGTAAAATAGAATGCTGGATAAAAACGCTCGTGAAATGAAAAAAAGAAAAAAAAGGAAAAAAACCGTCGCTGAAAAAAGGAACTATATCATAAATACGACGATAAAAGTGCGTAAATAAGAAACTCGTTCCCTGCAATGTTGATATTACAGAATTTCGATTTTGTGATGCGAGCATCGCCGAGACGAGTGAAATATAGATGCGTTTTTAACATAATGCGGATATCAGCATTGTTAATGAGTCGCCACAAGCGAACACGCAAACTATTAATTACATTATCCGCGATAGATTTTCTTACATAAGTTAACGAAAGCAAGGCGAGAGCGAGGAAAAAGTCCTGTCCTTTTCGTGCCAGTATTCATTATATAGCGAACTGATAAATGATAGTAAATAAAATGAACTAAAGATCCGCGCGAATTAAAATAATGGTAATAAAAAGTAGAGGCAGGCTTGCTACTGCTGTTAGATAGAAAATCGTGCAATTTTGGTGGCACACTATTCATCTTTCGTGACTAGGCGCGTTTCTTAGATGCAAATGAGCAAAGATGGAAACTTCTCGAAATATTCCTTAATGAATAACATCTGTTAAATCTCTGCTTAAGGAAAGAATCTGAAATCCGAAATTGAGCATGCAATCTCTTCATTTGGCCCCGTGAGTCCTTCGAAAAAAAAAGAAAAGAAAAGAAAAAAGTTGACACCCGTATAAAACTTGTACGAAAGAATTGTTATAGATCTCGTTATAGAGCAGGTCGTAATGCTTTTACGCGTTTAATCCACTCATAATACAATTTTTCATGGTTCTTTTTCTAGAACGACAGAAAAACTGCGTTTAACGTGACACATTAAATTCTTGTAAGTGACGAGCAAGCAATGAGCTTCCAATCCTCTTAATCAATCATGGCAAAATCTTCTACCTAGCGGAATAACATAAATTAGAAACATATCACATGACATTAAAATGAAATTAAAGTATCATAAAATATCTTTGTAAGAAGACTTTCTCTGGATAATTTACATATTCTCGAAACGATGTTACGATTAATTTAGAATAATTGGAGACAAAATAAAGATTGAAATTTCTGCAAAGTTAAATTATAGTTTCAAAAAATAAATTAATAATGTATAATCAAAGATATATAAAGCAATCTGTCTTATGCCAAACCTGGTATGTGCGCCGCTGATTTGCTGAAAGCCATTTGGTCTGAAAGCAAGGTCGGCTGAATTAAGAGGTATTACTAAAATAATTATTAGATAAAGGCGTTTGAAATGCATATAAAAATATATCTGATATAACATATGAAATTGTTCTGTCTAAATTTCTTACGAATTCATCGA
Source organism: Eciton burchellii (assembly GCA_020341155.1). Classification (NCBI taxonomy): domain Eukaryota; kingdom Metazoa; phylum Arthropoda; class Insecta; order Hymenoptera; family Formicidae; genus Eciton; species Eciton burchellii. The sequence continues at coordinate 149,379 of JAHMML010000110.1, read as the reverse complement.
AGTAACAAACAAATAAACCAAGGATTCAATAAAATGATTTTAAGATTTTTACAAAAATAAATTTGTCACATCTTATGTGAGCGAATAGTATCTAGAATTATTATAAGATAAATATAATATCTTTTAGAATACTTGATAAAAGAATTGATAAAATAAAATATTTTTCATCTCATAAATAAAAAATAAGAACTATCTAAGAGATTCTAATAGATAGAGATTAATTGAAGATTTCATACCGTTAATCGTTGCTATCTGATTTAGTTTCATGGACTAAATCTCCTGAAACTTGAAAACCAAAAACACAACTTCAATTCAATAAATAGAAAAGATATTCTTTGTCTCTTAGGTTCGTCTTCATTAATTCTTTGCAATTCCATTATTTTTTATTTAAATAGGTCTTTATAAATAGGAAAAATATTTTTCACGTGTGATATAATTTTTCTTTTATTTTTTAAGGTTAATCGGCAGCTGCCCGAGACGATCCTAAAACGGAGTCTGTATATTAAGCGGGTTATTAAGTATAATACAGATTATTAAGCTGTAGTGAGCTGACTTTTTTCACGAACCGATTACGCGTCCATATGAATCGAACGATTTTGAAACGTTTTTTTTTTTATTTTGTATCTGATTCGCGAGAAAGTTTGCATATTGATAATCTGTATCTTGCTTTATAGTTACTATTACATTACAATACGTTGCGTCATTTGTTTAATGCAATAGCAAAATGTTGACTTCTAACTTTAATGTTAACTTCTTATCTTGTGCAATTTTATGTCTATTATTTTAAATATCTTATTTTGAAAAATTAGATTTCACATCTTTGTAATGCTAATAAAAAATTTACGGTATCTGAATTCTTTGGTGTTATGTACAGGCAAATATTCATGACATTATTAATTGCTTACTTCCTAATAGACTTTACAAAAGCCAAATAGATTATTAAATTCTAATAAAGGAAAATGTTATATATTTATAGTTGAGTATTATGACGCGCGCGCCTTCGTGAGATTCTATTGAGAAACTGATTTTTAATGAATAATGAAAAGTATATGTTTATAAAAGTAAATATTTTATTGTAATTTATATGTATATATGTGTGGGATTATATGTATATATATATAAATTATTATTTTATAAAATATGAGAGATATTAAAAGAGATATAAAAAATATGAAACTATATTTTTCGCAGTCTATCTCGAACATCGGTTTTATAAAATTACGAAGTTATATATATCATTTTACAAAATATATGTTTTGCATTTACTATTGATATAATAAATTTATTTAAGAAAATAATCATATAATCTCCATCAACAGACGAAGAAATCCACCAAATAATAATGGATGAAAATTTACGTAATAATAATATATATCTCTAATAATATCTATCTTATTAATCGAGATCAATTCTCAACGGAAGAAAGAGAATCAGCTAATATTCTTCTGTTAATTTCATAAATCAATCATATTTTAATGTTACAGTTGCAATTATCAGCGTTACGCATTGATTATATATTATTTATTTTGTGATAATAATTATATTTTTCATGTTTAATATCAACGATGAGGAAAGGATTTCTTTCCAATCAATAAAAAGATATTTTATCATTTCGGGATTAAAATTATTCTAATATTGTTGTCGAATTATGAAAATATACATTTTCCCTTAAAATTGCTTTTATATTTTATATGAAAATTAAATATTATTTCGATTACTTCACAATTATCATTACAACATTGTTCTATAACAATCTTATTATATTATACAGACATAGTTTCTCATGATTTTAATAAATATATAACAATATAATGTAATACTGAAAATAATTGTTATAATAGTCAAGATATCGAATTATAATACGTAATTATGATAACAAAGAAATATGAAAAGATTCATGTTAATATTAAATAAGAGATATATTTTCGATATTTTTGATTGACTTATCGCAGTTAAAATTTGCCTTGCATTTTTAAAAACATGTTATTATTCTTATTGCTTTAAACATTGTTATCAATACTTATTTGATATTGCTGCTATTTGATATAACAAAAAACAGATTAATTTTTATCGAAAAAAGATATACGACTAGTAATTATTACGTATATTATCATTTAGAAGAAGCGAAAATATTTTCAATAATAAAATCTAAAAATCTTCAATCGAAAAGTATATTATGAGCTTTAGCGAAAAATAGAGAATCACTAAAACTAATATTCATAAAGTCATTGAAAATGGTTTAACAAAGAAACAGAGACATTAATCGTAACAACAAATATATAAAATATCTTTGAAATATGTGAATATTTAAGCTAATATCCTACACATTCGTCTTAATTTCTTATATCTTTTCGATCCTATAATCATTTCCGATCAAGCCTATCACTTTGTTACGCGTTTACATCGTACGTTACGAGGAAAGGGAATTATTCAAAAATTATTCCCTAGCTGGTGGTAATCGCTTAATTATATTACGATGCTTTGTTCGAATGCTTGCTTGCGAGTACAGAATTACCATGTTAACCGCAATCGATTATCTCGATTTGGTCACGACGACGTGATTAGAATACCGATTAACCGTGTTTAGATGTTACCATGGACATTCCTATCGCACGCAAATGCCTGTTGGTTACAATGGCGATTGGGAGAGAGAGAGAGAGAGAGAGAGAGAGAGAGAGAGAGAAAGGGAGAGGGAGGGAGAGGAAGATAACAGTGATATCTCAGTAGGATGCAACCGCACACATATATAACTACATACGCACATAGACTAAATACGAGTACGCATTTTGTCAAACCGATATCGCAAAACACGAAATTGATGACATTGACAAGAAAAAAATTTCCAACTAGCCTGTATTTTTCTAATATAAGATACACCAGTAGCACGATAAAAATAAATAGAAGAATAAATAGAAGACAACACTTAGACAAGTGCAAAACACTTGCACAAGCATACACATGGAAAATATATAAGTTAATTTGATGAAATAACTTCGTTGCGTCCATTTGAAATTAAACATTTTCTATGATATTAGCGCCTTTTTCCCTATGAGGATACAAATCAAAAACAAATAAAAAATCAAATAATTCCTTTGATTTATTCCTTTTTTTTCGTTCTGATTTGTTTGAATTACAAGCCTGATTGTATTATCTATGATATTATCTTTCGACTTTGTGTTTCTATGAAATCATGACAACGCACGATATTTAGTTCTCTACTTGTTCAAGTTATAATAAAATTTTCTTTAGATGCGTAAGATCGCAAGCACCTGCATTCTTCAACTTTTACATCCACAAATATTGAAATTAATGATTTATGATTTATAATTATTAATCTATGATTCTAATTAATACTTGAAATAATAAAGATAAGAGAGAAAATAATGGCGAAAGGCAGGGAGGACAATGTTTAGATTTAACAATGAAAACCTGAAATTCTATTTGGAATAGATCTATTGCTTGATGATTTCTTCAAGAATGTTCGCTGGAAGGAGAACGCGCGCACAGTAGTGAGAAGAAAGAAAGATTGAGTAACGGACTAGTGAACGAGGTAAAAGAGAGAAGGCGGAGGATTAAGGAGATCGCAAGTATTAATAGAGACTCGGGTGACTGGAAGCCGGAACTGAGCAACGTACGCCTCCTCCTTTTCTTCTTTCTCTGGAGGAGAGAAGGAAAGAGGAAGAAGAAGAAGAGAGAACGACTTATTTATAAATGGTGAGATAAAGTGCGCGGCTATGCACCATCGTGAGAGGAAGCGGTTCTTGTACTTGCACTCGACGATCTACGGCTCCCACGCTATCTCATATGTATATTACGTACACACATTTCGCGAGTGCACTCTTGTGACGTAATGCAAGCAATACACTTATCTAAAAACACCGCGTCTGCATTATTTGAACTGTATGTGCGATATCAACTTTCTCTGTACTCGCGACCACGCGTTTACACACAACTCGCACTTTGCTATTCGTCAAATGTTAGCAATCTGTACAATTCGGTGTGGATATGCATCGTAGATAATTAAAAGCCGAACTTGTAAGCAGTTTAGATTACTTCAACAGCGAACATATCTATATAACTAATGTACGAATCAAAGATAAAGCAAAATTGTAAGTTAATTTAAAATCAATGTAAAGAGATAAGAAACAAATAGAATTTAAGTTATCAATTTATTCTAACCAAAGCTACTTAAGCCTATAGAAATTAAATATGAGATTTAATTTATATATATATAAAACTATATCAAAATAATGTAATGAGATTGAAAATATCAGATGTTGTTTCTCATTTTCTTACATAAATGGAAATTAATTTTTTAATGAAACAAATATTTAGCGTTTTTAATGTTTAAATGTTAGTACTTAAATTTTCTGTTATAGCATATCTCTCATTAATAGTTTCCAAACCTTCTTCTTCTTCTTTTTTTTCTTCTTCTTATAGGATCATGTATTTTATCCTATGTACGCCTATTTTCCTGTAATGTTAATGTCCAATTTTCGCATTTGGTACTTACATCTCTTTTTCAAGGTTTCCGTTAGAGTCTTCAAATCTAACGTTTAAAATGAAAAAATATCAACAAAGTACTACTACATCATATATTTATTAATCTTATTAATCGCGCATTATTTCATTCATATTTTATTATATTTATATTAAGAGAATATTTCACGATTAATTGCTAATTCAAGAAATTTAAAAAAGAAAGACTGCAGTAAGAAGAATGTTGGTCTTTCTCTTCATATAATAAAAAAAAATCTTTTAAAGATCGGCATTTTTTTCAGCTAAAGAAATTTGTAATGTCAACAATTTTTTCATTCTTTTCTTCATATTAACGATATCGCCATACCTCGCAAGTCACAAAGCGGAACATATGTATGTCTTTTTGATAGTGATATTAAACGAAAGGGAATTTTTGGAACATATCTTTAACGAATTTCGAAACGAATATCTTCCGCGAGGATCTCGCAGAAATTAATTACGAGCATCGCGACGATTATTTCCTGCATATCTTTTTCCTTTCTTCTTTAGCTAGCGATTGCTTGACAGCTTTATAATATTAGTAATATCAGATTTTTTATTACGGCTTGCGCTTTCATGTCGCTAGATAATAGAGAAATTGAGCTTTTTTCAAATAAACATACATGCGCGTGATGGACACGCACTGTTCTCAAGGCTTGAAGAAAAACACGCTGTATCTATGCATGTATACACAGCAGAGAATTGTAATTTGTAGATAATGCACAATACAGTAACGTACCGTTACAACCGGTACTCAGTCTCAGAGTTACTTAGCTCTTTGCGCTCCTTCCCATGTGCTTTTTACTTATTAATCGACTACTATTGGAAGCACATATGTCTCTATTACGGGTGATTCTTTAGTTTAATACATTAAACACTTAAGATACCTCTGAACTCATATCATCGATGTGATAAAAAACGGCATGAATGGCATGATCGGAGAAATAGATCCTTTAAAGAAATTTTTCGGATTCCACGTATATGTCTCTTAATTGATTTACGTTTCACAAGATTTACTTATTTCATTGCTACATGTATACCTACGCAAACACGCGCGTATATTATAGATTATTACGTGATATTTATGCTCGAGAGAACAAGAATTCCTCGATAAAGTCAAAAGAGCGCTTTATTTAATAGATAACCAAACTATAATAAAAATATGTAATATTATTTAATGTTCCGTGTTACTTTTGTACTGGACATAATCATAATCCAGAGAAATTATTACTTGATAATATTAATACTTAAAATTCACAATGTGTACCGATTGTTTAATAAAAAAAATTTTTAATGTCGTTTTATGGATTATATAAAACTTGATAACTTTCCAAAATTTTTATATCTTGTTTTCACTAAAATAAGTTTCGTGTCTTAAGTGTCTTATTGTTTTATCATCGTATCCTTTTTAATTATTATTCTGACATATTCCATAACCACATAAGTAACCACAAACATTTGACAAAAGGTTTGTAATATCTCATTTTCAATCTTATTTAAAAAAAGAATGGTCACATGTTCAATATTTTCAAGATCTAAAAAGAAAAATTATGATCCTAGGGAAAATATATCTATAAAATATTTATTAATACTATTATTATATTATATTATTATATTATTATATTTATTATATTTTCATCATAATTACAGATACGAATATTTTATTTTCATTTCTAGTTTTACTCACATATTAGACTTTATTTTTATTTCGATATATATTTTGTTAAAATAAATATTGATGTTTTCATTATTATACAAAAGATATTTTTCTTTTCTGCCTCCAGCAATTTTTTGTGAACGACTACTGATAAGAAGATTAGCTAAAGAATTTATAAGAAAGCACCAAGATCATATGTTCAAACAAAAAATCATCATTACTATTTCTTCTCTATTATGACAATATTGTAGCCAATATTATAGATCATCTATCTATACATATGATTAGATATATGGATTTATCAGATATACAAAACGGATACAATATATGCCTTAAAATGCCTCAAAATTAATAATCTTAAGATCAGGTTTTAGGAAACTTTCTAAGACAACAATTTTAATACGAAAATATTAAAGCTACAATATAAAGCTATAACATAATATTCTTCAGTATAAAGTGATCAAAATTCATTAGTGACAGAACTGAAATTTCTCGCGCTTAAATGTTATATAGCATAGATATTCCGCTTTTTTACAGAATTTTGTTCGATTATATTAAAATTATCATGTATAAATATACATAGAATTTCATAAAGAAATTATTTTTTCTTATAACTAGCATATATTGTATACATATGATCTAAAATTTTAAATGAAATGTGCCAGACCAGGAGCCAAGTTGCATGACCTTTGTACATATGATATATGAGTGCGCGAAATTTTAGAATAATTAATGAACTTAATTTCCTTTCCATTTAAAAATCATTATGAATGGATATTTTTATATTAAAATTTCGTCTTAGTATATTCTATATTAAAAATATAAAAAAATATATCCTCCTTAATCATATCAGCCGGCTTTGAGGCATATATGAATACTTACATTATATTTACGTTAGCTCGTTGTACACTAAGTATTTATATGATATATGTAACATAGTTTGCATATATTAAATGAACGCATCAAAAATATGAAAAGAAAAAGAGAGAAAAGAAGAGGAGATAAAAGAGAGAGGAAAGTGAAAAGTAGAAAAATAGAAAAAGATGAACAAATGGAATAGAATGAGCAGCATGAGTAAGATAGGTAAAATGGAAAATAAGAAAATAATACGATGAAAGGAAGGGAAAAGGAACAGAAAGAGGAAAGCAGAAAGAGAGACAGAGAGAAATAGAGGCAAAAGAGAAAAAGAAGCAAGAATAAGAAGGCAGGAAGAGACTGAGGGATGAAAAAAGAAATGACGAAAAAGTAGAGAGAAAGAGGATTTGGAAAAAGAGATAAGAAAAGAGAAAGAAACGAGAAGGAAAGAGGAGAAGAAGTAATGAGCAAGAAGATTGAACGAGAAACAACGAGAAGAATAATGAGAAGAAAAGGTGAAGATAAAAAGATGAGTATGAAAAGGAAAAAAATTATAGCCAAAAGTGTGTTGAAAATTAGAGGCGACATTTTGAACATATTCTATCTCTTTTTGTAAATTATTCGTTCTGTGTAATATCTTTTTTCCATTATTTGAAGTGAAAAGAAATATCTTTCTACGATGTTTACCAAATTCATCTCACTGTCTGCTGAGAGATAATTATAATAAAGTTTATTTTAAAAATTGAAAATAGTCTTGAAAATTTCGAGGAAGTAACACACAAAAATGTATTGTAATCACTATGTGAGCCTCTCTAAATGTCGAAGTGTTAAAAAACATAATTTGATGTATTAATGAAATATTAATAACATAAAATAATAGCAAGATAATAGTAATAGTAATAGAATAGTAATAGATAATAATAACAGCAAAATAAAGGAAATAATAAAACGGAAAAAAAAATTATATATATGATAAAAAATATATATAGCATCCATTAAGAGATTTCTCTTTAAAAATAGGAGATATCGAGTTTCATCAGAATGTATATATCAAAAATATATATATAAGTCGATATTGTAACCTATGCTTCTTACGCAAACGTGATATCTTTCGGTAATTAAAAATAAGAAATTATATATGCTATGAAATTTAATTCTTTTTTTACAATATACTCTAAAATCTAAGAAATTAATACGCAATGAATCAGATAATTGATAATATCTTTTTACTTAATAATACATAATTATTCCGCACTAAATAGTTCATGCTTCTTTTTATTTCGATTCTTCTCGATCAAGTTTGAAGATACTATAGATTTTAATTCTTTGAAGTAAAAAGAAAATTAAAAAGAATAATGATGCTTCTTTTAATGTCATTGATATTGAGAATTTTGAAATATCTTTAACACTAATAACACTTATTAATTACTTCTATGCTGAATATTTTGTTGAATTTTGTAATTTTTAATCATTTAAGATACGAATAAAACAAATACAAACGGGTGCGAATAAACGATGATGCTCTATGATCCTATTCCTATAATAGTTTCTATTTCAATAGTCAATTACTACGTTCTACGATATCTTTAAAAGTATCCAAATTGTAATTACTATTATGTCAAGTTTCAAAAATGTAGTTTCCATCTTTTCGAAATACAAATGAAACGAAAAACGGCACGAACGAATACACATAATAATCTTTTTATTAATAAAATTGAAATATAGTACCGATTGCTGATCATTTTGACGTTTGACGATCATATAAACAAAAAGAAACGATACAAAATATAAATAGGATACAAAACAGATTAATTCATAATTCTTAATTTTTGTTTATTTTGAAAGTTGATCGCCCAGGTCGCGTCGAGTTACGATGTTCTAGTGAAACTAGTGAAAAGTGCAAATTGAAAAGTCATGAAAATTCAAAGCATAAAAGATAGTTGATACTATTATTTAATAACAACTAATTTATAACAACAGTGTCTAAACAATTTTAAAAAATCAAAAAAGAATGGAAAAGATTTTATTTTCTATTCTCGAAATTTCAAAAATATGCTTTACCACGAACTATTTGAATTCAGTGAAACATTCATTTAAAATCGCCGATTCTAGTTATCTCGTTTGAATGAAGAGTTCAGCAGAAAGGACCTTTTACAAGAAAAGGTCATGGCGCAATCAAATTGCTGCATAACAATGCTCAACCTCGAGATGGCGAGGTAACGAGATTGGCCAAGAATACGCTATCGAAACTTGATGGACACGTTTCTGATTTGTTTTTAACTTCACCTATCTCCCCCATCCCCCTTGTACTCGTTGAACATAACATTTCCGGTTCATTATTTATTTGATTGATGTAACGCGCCTCGCCTGCCAGGAAGGGCGTATTTAGAAATGTCAAATAAAGGAATGACTTGATAAGTTCATCACTATTCTTCAGAGAGCGAAGAACTCATTATTCTCAGTTTCTATCAACGAAAATATCGATGCATTCGAGCCATGGAACTGGAATTTATAATTTACCAAAAAGTAATGAAATATTCCATACTGCTAAACTATTGAAAAATGAGAATCACAAACTATTGCTACGTCTTCTGAGAATAAATATTGTATCTTAAAAAATAATTATTTCTATGTTAAAATTACTTACTTCTATATCTAATAATATAATATAACGTAATATGTATCCAATGTAATGTAAAATGTAATATTTATATTACATGGTATAATATAGAATATGGCGTATAGCATAAACTATAATATGCTATAATATATATACAACAAAATATATAATATATGTATAATATATAAATATATGTATTTTTTGTTTAATATAGAAAACTTGGAAGAATTTTCATAACTTGCTTATGCTTACAATTTTCACATGGTTATATGTGTAAATATCTTAACAATAAACTTCCGTTACGAAGTTGTCACGGATAATGTTACGATACATCTGATAGATACGGTTAGATTTCTTTTTCTCAGAATTTTCTTCAATCAATGTAAGCCTAATCTATTATCGCTCGAATTAAAAGCATTTCTACAGTCATAATCAGTATTTTTTTTCTTCGCGGTCGAAACTCCAATTAGGAACATAAAACGTATGTAAAACTTCTTGCTTTTCTTGTTGCTATTTTTTACGCTTTAGATGTATGATATACGATTAGGTCATTAAGATAGCCTTTTAGTCCCGTTTTCTACAACACTCCGTTATCTCTCGGATAAATTTAATTAAATTTCTTTGCGAGAAAAGATGTTTTTGTTTCTCTCAACCATGTTTCGGAAGCACTGAAGAATGCTATATTCGAAGTTGCATCGATCGGAATAAGCGATAATCAAGAGATGCCAGTCAGATACAATGAAGTTCTCGCCTCGCGACATGCAGGAGAACTTCTCGGGCCACATTAAAAGTGATTTGCTGATTGCAAGTACGAGGAGGACACGTAGCATCACTCATCATGTTTATTATTTTCTAAAGTCACATTTTATTAAATCATGACATGTGATCCTCGCAAGTTTCGATATCAGCTCTTAAAAGATAAGAAAACGTGTAATTATTTGTAGTTCAAATAATTATTAAACTAAAATGTTGAAGGAAGAGATTCAGAACCTTTGCATATTCAGAAGAGATTACAAAGTTACCTTCTTTTCCTGATAAAATTATTTAACATAATTATTATCGTCTGTAATGATCAGCTCAAACCTATTCCAGACGTTCAATAATCGAAATTATAATTGTTAATATAAAATATTGGTATCTTCGCATACGTATCCTATCTTTTTGTTGTTTATGATTAAAGTTTCAACTACCCGAAAGTGAATCATCAAACGTCAATTTAATTAATCATTAAGTAAATGATAACAGTTACAGAGAAAGTTATCATTAAGAAGAACTAATTTTTTCTTAATTGCGAGCTACGTTGATAAAAATATTATTTTTCTTGTTCATATTATATAAATATTATATAAATTTATATTATATTCAATATTATATAAATTATAGCTTATCGAATCATCTCCTATCAACATCTCAAATCAATCACAATCGGATATAGTAGTTATCTAGAAAAATAAAAAGAAGATAAATTTATAAAAACCGAGGAGGGAAAAGAAAAAGTGAGATAATTCTGTATCCTATATCCTATTTTTTGTTTATTATTTCAAATTTTGGCTGATCAAATATTTTTGCCAGATTATCACGTGTCATCAAATAACCTGGTTATCAAACAGTTGATTATAATCACAATTAAATTCCTTCCGAAGTGGAGAAAACCACAATCAAAATATCCGTCTCGTCGTCCGATTTGAACTGGAAAGTGAGGTCGACAATAAACGATAACGCAAAGTCGCGCATGAATCGCCTGGATATGGATTATGATCTTTGCGAACCCAATATACACATTATATACATTGTGATTAGTATCTCAAGGCTACCTACGAGAGAGAGAGGGCAAGATACGCAGTAAGTATGCGATTTATGTTCAGCAATTGTGTGTCTTGTGTGTCACAACTTGTCGCGGATTGCATCAGTGACGCTTTTGAGCGCACACCGTATTGCGGTACCGGTAATCTCCATTGTTGCGTATTTACCACGGTATTATCACAGGTATGCGAGAAAAGGAGCGAGAAAGAACGAGAGAGAATGCGTATGTGTGCTTACGCGAACGCGTATATATGTGTGAGTGAGGGGGAAATTCATTTCTACTCACGATCACTCCGTTACTTTTGTCGCGCCTCGCCCATACCTCCTCGGTCAATTTATTGCGCAATCGACCTCTGCGATGGAAAAGATCTGCATGCACTCGTCATGTAAATGTTTGAACGGAATACGGAGAAATTTATGTTATAACGTATGTTAATTAATACGTATGTAAAGGAATATAAATCAAGATATATGTTACATATAAGTACTCATTTTTCCAATAATTCTCGATGATTGAATAATTCCCGATTCATCGGGCTCAAAGTTGAGCTTGGAGCCTGCAATTCTCGATTTTCGGTTGTCCATCTTGAATGACGATAAGCGGCTAAGAGGCATTTCGTTATGTCAATCAGATAATTTGTCATCAGAATATTTATAGTAGTGTCAATTATATTTGGACCATTTACACTTAATAATATTAGTAGCAATAATTTAATAATTATAGGATTTTACTATTTAAGTAAATATCACATGAGTAACGTATTGTAATTATAAACCGTATGTAATTTATATTATTTATTTTATTATTATATTATTTATTTTACATTATTATATATTATTATGCCACAGCAATTATTTTTAACAGCTTACACCTGAAATTTTTTTTTATAAGAAAATTAATCTTATGTAAAAAATTTTATTACTTCAAGACGAAAATGTAATGTACTTTCAATTACATTCAATGTACTTTAACATTACAAAGTCTAAATAATGAAAGAAAAGAAATGAAAAATTCATCGCGGAATATCTTAATACTTCTTGAAGCAAGCGTTTCCTTGATGGATGGAAATTAATGTCTCATCCGATTTATTTCTCGACGAATTCTGAGACTTAAAATTCGCGAATTCAACAACTCGTCGCTAAAGAAGCGGCCGATCAGATTTGGAATATAGTAGAAAGAGTCTTATTTGGAACGTATTTAAACGTATCTAGTTATTTAATATATGATCTCCGAATCTCATCGTAATCCAAAAAACCCTAAATAGATCTGATAAACTACTTAAAATTAAGTTAAACGAACAAGAAACATATTCAAAGTATTGAATTTTATAATTTAATTTCATTATTTGACTCAGACTATTTATGCTTAATATATTGAGAAATTTAAAATTATTTACATTGTATACAAATTGTTTGGGAATAATAAAATGGGAATGTTTGGAATAATAAAATGGGTTTGGGAATAATGAAATTCATTAGCATCAGCATATAAATACCATTTTAGTAAAAATTAGAAATACAGATATTGTTATTTGTTTCATATAAATTATGATGTTTAAGAAGTACCGTTTGAGTTCAAAGAATTAATTCGGCGCTTATTAATCGAACATTTTAATCGAACATGATTGTATGTAAATTAACGTTTTACTAATAACAACTTTTTAAATATTTAAAAATTTGAACAGAAAATTATAATTCGTGGCTCTATTGAATCATCTATCTTATTAGCTATAAAATCACATGTTTCACGGTGCTTTAGAATGATTTATGACTCGCAACTATAGCGAGAATTTGAGATTATTGTCATTACCGCTATCTAACGATATTCGTTCGGATACGAATACATGTTCATTATATTTTAATGCATGTGCATACACGTACGACATGATCACAATGAATTCGCTAATATTCAAACGGCGCGGGACAGCAACGACACATCGAATGTAACTAAAGGAGTGACCAGAATAAATATCTGTTTGTTCTGCTTAAAATTCCACCCATTCTCGTCTGCTATACTCGGGCAAACTTACAAATGTTATATTAGCAGCTGCCCTGAATTTTTTATATCAATTCCAAGTAGCGATCGAGCATGTTCAATTTATCGCCGCTTTCTTTGCGCCGAGTCGAAATAGTGTTAAGAAACTTTTAATCAGAATTTCATTACGTAAAATAATATATGTAAAACAAAGTATACATAGATAGAGTAATAATTAATTGATATCTTTTAAAAATGAATCAAATAAAGCATGCATTAAATATGCATCAAAAATTACAAGAAAAGGAAAGTACAATGAGTTTTTCTTAGAATTAAAGTATCTCTTTTTTATGCTTGCAATATAAAAACTGTATATTACATCTAAATGGAAATAATAATGTTCTTTTTCTAGATTTTCATTTCAAAATGCGATGAGATAATCAATGCAACAAACTATTATTACTATATGCAATAAATAGATGAATTTTACGGAATTAGAATTAATCTCTGGTTGACCGATGCTTCAATATGCTAAAAACTAATTATTCATTTTTTAAAGATGAATTTTTGTCTGAGATTAAATTATATCATATTGGAATAAAAATAAAATAAAAATTTATTTATTTTATAAATGTTCTGTAAGCTATATTCTTCATTATTCAAATAATCCTCAATTCCAGCTTTCCTAGAAAGATGTAAAAAACAGAATATCGTTTTGCAACTTCTGCAACTAAAAAGCTATCTTGACATCTAAAAATCAAGTATCATGCCTAAAAAAATAATTTCACTAGATTGAGATTTCTCTTTGTGTGGTTACATCAAAGATATAATTTATAAAACCACGCCAATCACACTAGAAAATATGGAACAAAAATTACAAATGTAACACGAGAGACACAAGAGAGACTCGTTGATTCAGCAACAATTTCTTCATCGCGCTATAAAATGCACTGAAGATGCCAACAATAAATGGCCAATATTCCGAATATTTTTTAAATTAAAATTTTGGGACATTGATATCATGTCAAAGCAAAAGAACTCATGCTAAATAAATACTATAAAAGTAAAAATTGGCTTCGTGTGATCTGAATCTGGAAATCGTGTGATCTGATATACCTTAAGCAATGAAACTCTGAAAAAGGAGGTTAAAAAAATGTTCTTTTAATTTCTACACGCTAGCATGAAAATATAAAGTATGATTCTTAATTTAAGAAATAAAATTGATCTTTAGATGATTTAGTATCACTTAAATAGTTTCACTTAAAATAAAAAATCATACCATGTTCTTCTTCTCGGAAGCAAACAACTTTTGTTTGAAAACTCTTTTCATTTGACGAATACTCTCAGTTACTTTTAGATGACATCTGATTAAATGACTTCTCCTGTATTTATAAACATCTGAACGACAAATGGAAAATTATCAACAGCACAAGACACTGCATTCATAAAACATTATCATCTTTCTCGTTAAAGTCTCTCCATTTTATCGAACTTTGCAATGGTTCATATAAAAAGAAATTTTGGAAAAGGATTATCAACCATGTAGAAACTACCATTCGCTTTCTGTATTTATTCCTAAAAATAAAATGATATCTGCGAGCTGATAGCTAAACATATTAATACTATATAATATCAAATAATATATACTATATAATATCAAATAATAACAAAATCTAAACTTCCATGAAGTAAACGTCTCGAAGAAGATTAACATACATTTGCACTTGCAATGCATATAATAACAGGTTACTTGAAAAATAGCTCGAGCAGCCAAAGTTGAGCCGTTTCATCAAAATATTGCTCTTTAAAAGGAAAAATACACTAAAGACTAGAAAAGTCTCGGAAGAGTTACGATCCTCGCAGAAATCGAACCTAGGTCCTTAAGATCACTAGTCAAGCTCTCGCAGGCTATTCGTAATTTACATTATTACTGTCATTATTTCTGCTTGACTAATAGGTAAGTTGCGACTTCGGAGAGATGATGGACTTATTCTTCTTCCGCAATTTAGACTGACTACGGATGCCGAGCAACCAACACTTTCGAAAACCTCTATAATAAAAAAGCGGGACGATCCGCTTCTAAATGAGCGTGAAACTCGAGTTTCCGCCTTCAAAGTTAGGGCCAACATAGGGCAGCCTCTATGATGGAAATAGGGGTGTATCTCGAAAAAGGTGAAGACACAATCGCATTTGCAACATTCGTAGCGATAGGAAGTTAGCTGAAAAATAGATATTTGATTTTTGATAGCTGGAACAATCAAGGCAAAACTTCTTCAAGACAAGATGAATTCACAATCTCTAGATCAAATAGGATTTAAAAAGAACGTGATTTAAAATAAAGATATCATTATCTTTTCAATCTGATTAAGGCACAATATCTCGTGTAATATAATAAAGTGTTAATTGCATTTAATTACTCCAAAAAAGTCATAATCTATATCTAATGTTTCAATGATGATGTGATTCATTCAGTCTAAAAGATTTTCCAATCATTCGCGTTTCTTGTAACTTCTAAAAAAGGAAATAATACGAAAAAGATAATAAGTAATAGTACAATGAATAATGTTTATTTATAGGACTCAAACCATTAAATGAATATCTCTATTACATCGTATGATTCGTTGTTGTTGAACTCAAATTAATTTCTCACATTTTCGCATATCCATGATGATTTCTTTGAGTTCTCTCGTATATAACAAAATATCTATGTTTCATTGCTTAGAACATTACAACTATAATGATCGAAGAATTGCGACCGAACATGGAATAGCTTTTTAAAAAACGACTTCTTATCTGATAATCGATCATCAAAAATCAGTATTATATACACTTATTATCGTAGGATTCAGTTTTTTTATTATAGTAAATTATAGTTATTCGTTCGACAACAGTTTCTTCTTGTAATGTCCTAAACGAAAAAAACGGTTTTTTCTGTTCGTTTCTTATATTAAGAAATTCTCTTTCATCTTTATTAATATTCTACCATTACAGTTGTCAAAATTGCTCATGGATTTTTGTATAATCATCTTGGTTTTGCTTAATCAGCAAATTTTTAACAATGTTCGTGACATCCTTGTTTGTGGATTTCCTTGTTCCGTTCTCTGCTCGGAGGATCTGAGTTAGACATCCGCTATATCTTTACAACTCTTGGTAGTCACAGGATTTGTTAGGAAACGAAGAGGTGCAATAACGGACCGTAAGCCGATAAATAAATATTATTAACTTGTTAAGAGATTTTAACAAAGATTATTATTGAAAATGATTGTGCGCTGATTTAGATGGAATTATAAATATTACGTTTTGTGTGTAATTTAGTAGTTGAATTAAAAGGATAGTACTGTCGTAATTATTTTATCTTGAACTATAGAAGTCAAAATACCAGGGGAATAAGAAATTGAAATTGCAATTGAAAATTCAAGAAATAAAATATTTACAGTCTCGGAATTCAAAACAAACTTCTAAACTCTTCAATAAAACGATTTATCAATAAAACGAGAGCTGAACCGATCATCCAACTTAATGGAGTCGATCTTTCACGAAAAAAGGATGATGCAAAGTTACCAATGACGCTACCGAATAAAAGAAATATTAAGGACATACAACGTAAAGTTGATCTTGCTAATCGAGAACGTGAATTGTTAAAATAAGAGTTAGAGGTTGCTCAAAAAGGACTAGCATCAGCTCAAATGCGGGACAGTAAGCAATCCTCCGTTAAATAATAGACATTCTCATTCAAATATGCTTTCTGAATTATTAAACCTAGCGGAAGTTACGGATATTGAAAATAAAAGTAAAAGCATGTGCGCTTTACAAATGTATACTGTTATTTAAACGATTCCATAAAAAATTATTTAGTTCAAACAGAGAGATTGTTGAAATAATTCCATTGTAGATGTTTAGGAATTTTTGGGCAATTGTTATCTAAAATGAAGTACATGTATAATCATTGTTCAGTTACTTGATTGGATTTTATTGACAATTCGAAAACGGTGAGTAGAAGGCGATGAAAACTATCAGTTTCTATGACTATAACGTAGAGATTATTTTGATCAATTAGATAGAAGTCCAGATTAATCGATTTGACAGAGAAGATTTTGGACTCATGATTTCGAATTCAAGTCTGAATTCAATGTTTTATCATCGAAGGAAGTTTTACTAAGGAATTATTATTAGTTATCTTATGTTATGTAGAATTTGAAGAATCTATTTCTGAAGAATATATTTTAGCTTATTCATTCAAAACAAATAGAAAACCAACACACAAAAGGTTACATTGATGAACTTGTATGGAATCATTGAGATTGAATCACAAATCAAAATTTATTATTATTGTAGACACATAAAATTCTACTGTCCAGAATTGTTGAAGAAAAAGTGACATTACTTATGTGGCAAATCAAGCCGTATGTTCAAAAAATCCTAACAAAGACGCTGACATTAACCATGATGCCACTATGATTCAGAAAAATTTATTAAAATTTATTTTATTTCTATTTCTCAAAATGCGCTAAAATTATAAGAAAAGAAATAAATATCATAATTTTGGTTTTGAGGCTCTATTGATTGTTTACGGATTCCGAATATATTACACAAGTAACTTAAATTCAACATTGTCACCGATTGCGAGTTATTAAAGATAATTAAAGGAAAAAAGGAATTAACTCGAGAATCTTTAGATGAATATTGGAATTGCGAAATTATAATTATATATAGTTATATATATCATACAAATGAAAAATATCGATACTTTCGTATCGTGCATAAATCCTTGTTGTCGAAAATAATCCATTCGTTATGAAAATTAATCTCTCTTTGAATCAGAGACCCAAAAGGTTTATTCAATAGTAAAACACAAGAGAAATTAATTCGAAAAATCGAAACATTGATCAAATGAGATGCAAAATGGCATGATTCGTTGTAAAGATAAAGAAAGATTATTATTAAAAAACCATGTGGTGCGATTCGAAATCGAAAACTTATCGATTTCCAAGAAAAGAAGAAATCAAAAATTATATTTAAGACTGTCTTAAATGTATGTACAAGTTCTAAATTCTAAATAAATTCTAAGAAGCCATTTAAAATAATATTCTATTTCAAATAATACATTGGCCATTATAACAGAAAAAGAACGGTTGTTCAAAAGATATATTTTAGTAATTGTCGATTCCTTCACAAAGTTCACGAAATTATACCTAAACAAAATAATTATGATGAACAATTATATAAAAGAATCGATTATCCGAAACAGAGATTATATTTGTGAGATTCTATTCAAAAATGTATTGTAATTGTTCAAATGTATTTGTATTCAAAAATAATAATCTTTGACTCAAATAATAGTTTTGCATCCGGAGAATTCTGCGAATGTCTCATGACAAATAACATTAAGCATGTGTTGATTGTGATGAATTCATTGAAAGCCAATAGCCAAGCGGGACGTGCTAATAGAGTTTCGAGACGGATGCTAAAAGAATTAACTGACAATACGTTTGATAACTATTGATATGAGAGTGTTAGGATATCTTGAATTCGCTTTGAACAATTCAGTTCATAAATCTACTGGAAAAACATCACTAGACTTTTAGAAGTATAGTTTTAATCAAAGAAAATCATGAACGAAATTACGAGATAACGAGATAACGAAAGGATTACGTTATCTCAACAACATCAATATTAAATCAATATTAAAAATCTCGAATCATGCAACATTATTTTGACAAAAAAAGGAAATAAGCGCGCAAGTATCAGAAAGACGATTATGTTATGGTTTTTCGAATTTCTAAAATATACCGAAATAACTCAGAAATTTATTTTCAAAGGACAGAGGGAAGATTCAAAGGGCCGTGTCGCGTTATACAGATATTAAGAGATAATTGTTACATTATTACTGATACTGCAAATTATCAGACAATCATCATTAATCAGAAACTGTATTATAAAACATTGAAAATTAAATTTGTAATGAAATCACTAATGGACGGGAAGGGAAGTTATGAGAATACTAAGAAACTGTACTTTGATTAAAGTACATAGTTTAATATAACAAGGTTAGCATATAGCTTATTTGATAATAAGCGGCATGGATTGTCGCTTAAACGCGCCAAGTCGAGCTTATATAGTTTTGGTGGCCAATGGTGATGGAAAGAGTTTATTAGCGAATAATGATGATCGTATAGACGTTAGTCAGTTCCGATAAGTAACCATCCATTTTGAATTCACGCCGTTTTAAACTGTCAATGACGCACGCTTCTTTGTTAATCATCTTTTACGGCCTTACATCTCGGCCCTTACATTCTGCAGGAATACCAATCCTTGATGCTCTTCTTCATCGTCCGTATTCCCTTCTGATAAGAAATGGGCACCTGGATTTAGTTGATAACCGCTTCATGTTATCAATTGAGATGGTGACTTTGTGCTCTTCTACTAATTACACGATTTACGATCACTGGAATATGCACATGATTTTTTCTTTTTTATTTTGTTTTTCTACTCGGTACAATCCCTAAATGATCGACATAATAAATCACTAATGACACAATGTGTTTTGCTCCATAAAAATTTTTCTTGCTTGTTTCCGCTCTACGAGAATGCAAATGACATAGTTTTTAATAACTCTATCTATTTTTCCGCATATATTTGTAAACCAAAATTTTCCTTTTACGCCAAAGTAGCTCTTTTTGCTGTGTTTGCTTTATAATATCCTGTATGCTTTCGGAATCACGAAAGTCATATTACCATCACTAATTTTTATATAAAGTATTATTTCGCAAAACGTAACTATCGCAGTTTCTATCTTCAGTGATCTTAATTCAATTTCAGACTATTCAGACTATTTCAACTATCATCTCATTGCGTATTCCGATACTGCTGTAACACTATCGTTATCTTCACGAAAAAGCACAACTTTGGGCAAATCTCTAAAAAAAAGCATTGACGTGAAACATCGCTTCTGCAAATCTACGATTTGAATCTTCGCTTGAATCTTCGCTTGAATCTTCTGACAGATTTTTAAGTATTTAATACTATAATTACAAGTCATGCATTTATAATGATTTTCTTTACAGTTATATCTTTTATAATTGGAGGATTCGGCAATTTTTTAGTCTCTCTCGAATCTTCAGATTAGTGTCGAATAAATAACATAAGATTTTGACTTCTCTTTCCATTGCTAATCCCTCAGCAATCTTTCTTGCTCTCAATTCTTTGATCCCACAAAAGGTGATCCAATTTTATTGGCATTTATTTTGATTTTTCAACTATCCTGAAGTCTATTATCTTATTATCCCGGGATTTAGAATAATTTCTCATATTATTGTAGCCGAAAGAGGAAAAAAAGAAACCTTTGGAATAATTTATGCCATTATATTTATTCAATTACTAGGATTTATCGTTTCAGCATATATACATAGTTGATATAGATAATATAGATAAATGCCGATATTCCTAGTTTCTTTTGATTTTTATGATTTTTTGTCAAATCTTCTATTTCATATTTCATTATCGGATCTCTAATATTATCAGCTTCAATCTGTTACCAATTGTTTACTTTGCATTCTCTTTTATATTTACTATTACTAAATTACTATAACTTTTACTCAAATACTATTATATTATTACTATATTTTATACTATTACTTACTAAAATACTAAAATACTATTACTAAAATTACTATAACTTTTACTAAAAGTCTTTGAAAATTTCGAACGAATTTATTATCTTATCAATACTTCTAATTATAATCGCATTATTTTTAATTAATTTAATATTCGCATCTTAACAAATCTGAATAATAAACTATGACTCATGTACGTATCGAAGATTATATGCAATCCTCAAGTGATAATCATTTCAATTACTTTCTATTATGTTAATGGTAAAATTTCCTGATATTGATCGCGATCTTTGCCCAAACTTTTAAACAAAATTACTGATCCAATGAATGACGGAGATCCTAATATGAAATATACCAATATGAGATATATCATGGAATGCTTCCAAAATAATCCACATGATATAATTCTGAAGCAAGATCAAATAGGATATATGTTTATACAAACTTTATTCATTATTTTTATATCCCCATTCGTTCTTGAAGTATTTCATGTTATGAAATATTCTATATATATTATTCAAATGTGATCGCTGAACAGTTAAATAAATGTAACGATAAGCAACGAAAACGTAAAGAATGAAATAAGAAAATATTTAAAATGTAATAGCGAAATTTTTAGATATTTATACTAGCAATTTTTCAACATTAATATGAAATATTCCTCTTTAAACTCGAATTTTCGATAACCTTATTTATACTTTTTATACATAAAACTATCTAATAAATTTATGTAATAACAGGCATGTCCCACTTGAAAAAATTATACAATTATGCAAACGCATTAATACGACTGCGAGAAATCGCATCATGAGAAGATATTTGTTAACTATACGAAATCTTCTATTACTTTTTCCATTTTTTACTTTTTCTATCTCTATTCATAGTAGAGCTGTGAATACCCATTTATTTACTCGAATTATTGTTTATTATAGACAATATTAGGTGCCAATATTCATGAAAACGTAAATGCAATAATTTTAAATATAAATTTGTATTTATATGTATTTGTATTTCAATACATAATGTGTTCAAAAAAGAAGATAATTTTGATTATTTTTGATTATTTAACTGCTCAAATATAGTTCACAGTGAATGCATTCCATATGATTGTATGATAAATAAAAAGTGCTAGAGGCAATGTCTCGATTGCGTGTGAACGTTTGAATGAAACGGTCGAATTTGTGAACAATTAATGAGTGCTGCACCAATGCACAATGCATGCAGATCCATGCTTGTCATTAATTTTGTTATAAAAAATTAAATGATCATTTCGTCGATCCTGTATTACCTTTTTTATCTTTAAAACTCAAAAGTACATTGAAAAAATGCAGATTTCAGACTAATGAGATAAAACAAAAAACGCTACAAGAGTTTTAAACCATTCCGTAATTGGAGTATAAGTGTTTCGAAATCTGAAAGAAACATTGATATAACATTGATATTTTGGATATATAATATCCAAAAAAGAGTATTTTGAAAACATGTAGGATAAGTATTGATGAATAATTTCATATTTCGTGTTTTATTGAAGAAGTCTTTAATCTTCTTCGTCAAACGCACGCAATTCAATAAAAAAAATATAACTATTAAATAATTATCCACATAATTACACATTAATTTATATATATATTCTGTTTTTTTCTTTTTTATATTAAAGATACATATGACATAGCAATACAATGATATAGCAATTCGAGTATGATAAATACATATATCTGTGAGGGACTTGTGTGCGTTATATAGACTTATATAAACAGAAATTTATATTTAATATTATAGATATTAAATAATCAAATAATAATTTTAAAATAAAATAATTTTAAAAAGGTGATGTTATGTAATGTTACGTAACGTAAATAGACATTGGTTTTAATGTTTATGAAATTTGTAATAAGAAAATCTATTAAAATGAAATATGTTTAAGAAAGCAGAATTCGATTATAAAATTCTTTATAATTCTATTATAAAATGAATAAGAGATAAATTGTATAAAGTAAGACATCAATTAATATTAATGTTGGAAATTAATGCTGTTTTATTACAATCTAGATTAAATTAATGCTTTACAAATTTAAAAAGCTTAAGTCCAAGGTAAGAAAAATGTCATTCGCTTGATTATTCTCAATAATGACATAAATTCTATAACGCGTTGATCAATCAAACTTTATACAAATTAAAAATGGAATTTTTTATTTACACTGTTTGGTATAATCTCAGTTATATATCAGTAACATTAGTTTAATATCAGTTCTGTCATCAGATAAAATCAAATTGTATGTACGTAAGTTCTTCATTTAGATATTATTTCGAAATCTGAAAGAAATGTTAACGTATATAATATCCGAAAAATGATATTTTGAAAACAAAGTAAACATTAATGAATAATTTCATATTTCGTGATTTATCGAAATCGCCTTTGATCTTTTTCATCGAACGCACTGTGCATTATATATGCACAATGTTGTTCAATTCTATAAATTGGATAATATACAAAACATTCAATAAAAAAGATATAACTATTAAATAATTATCCATTAATTTATAAGTATTAATTAATATATTAATATATTAATATATTAATATATTAATACAATATCAATTAATTGTTCTAAAAGCATCAAAAGTTAAGAATCTATTTGCCTTATATTATTGTTAAACAAGTATACTTTCGTATTTCGCAATTTCGTAAGGAATTGATATCATCATCCGTGTATCATGCATCTTAAATGAAAAAAAGAAGTAACGAATCATTGATTCTATATTATATATAGTCACAGTTCAGTAAATTGTACAGTATCGTGTTTTTTCGCACGATTGATTCCAAGTACAAGTTATTCATTCAATATGTGATAATTAAAATGTCCATTCGTTGCTTTTTATGCAAGAACACTCCTGGTGGAAATCCATATATTGCAACATAAAGATAATGTAAATGCGTTATCGACAAGCGGTCACCAGTCCTCAATCGCAGAAGGAAAAAACTTTGGACAACTACGTCATCGCATCGTGTCCCGGTCTTCGCTGAGTTCTTGTACTCCGCCGTATTGGCGTGTTAGATAACAGTAGGAAGCCAAGTTGGTTGCATAATATCGATGTTGCGCAATCAATACCTTCACCTTACGCGCGCCTCGTGTCGTTGCGCCGAGAGAAAATCCTGCAGGGATGGAGAAAGGAGAAGGCAAAGTGCGAGTGTACAGGTATAATTCGAAAATCCTTTAAAGCTTCCTTAAAGGATCTTTTCAGATCCTTAAAATTCCCTGGCGTGTATCTCACTGTACATATCGCATTTATCTTCGTCAACGCTTGACTCTGTTATGCGAATCACCGATAATTAGCATTCGACTTCTCAACAATGATGACCAATAGTATCAAACTTATTCGAAACGCTTTCAGTAAATGAAATCTGCTTTCGCCTAAATCGCAAAGATAACACGGAATAGCATTCCCGAACAATCGCAATCTCTACGCAATCTCTAATAAAATATATATATATTCATATTATAGATTTTATATAACATCATTATACATTGTAATATATGTGCGTACGTGATATACTTCATTAAATAATACAAATTTAAATATATTAATAATACAATTTAATAATACAAACTTTTTAATGCGGCATAGATAGTAAAACGAATCCATATTCGTTTAGACAATCGTATCAGAATTATTTTTATATGAAAAACCGTATTCATAATTATTCGAACTCGCATGGATAAAGCAACGTCATTGTCTAGGAAAATTGGTGCTATTAATAGTTGTAAAAATTAATATAATTATAATAATGATAACAGCCATATTAAAAAGCCGGAAATTTATGTTATAAAATTGTATCTTATATACAATTATACATGTTGTTATATATATATACGATTATATATGCATAATATAACTTTATATTTAAATTACAAGTACTAACCGAGCAGAGATAAGACTAATCCGAAGGGTTTTAATGAAAATAAATAAATAATAATAATTTAAATAAATAATAAGATCATGCTGCATGCATATTAAAGTATGTTATAAATAATTGTAGCAGCGTAGCAATTATTTTCTGTTTTCATCGCGAAATAATCCTGTATATGACATAAGATAAGTCTAGGTATCTGAGAATCCTTTACGGGACAATCTCAGGAACGAGTTTTCCAAGTGAAGGCGTAACGAGGCATAGTGCGTCCCGGAAGTAGGTGCGTCCAACGTAGTTCCTCCTTTCGAAGCTGAGATACTGCTAATGTTCTCGCGATCAAGATTCCTGTCGTTACGCATTCAATATTAGTGTCCATCTACATTATTATGTTTGCATATCGATGATATGACACGAGAGAAAGCGAAAAGGAAAGACACAAGAGAACAATCTCTTTATATTGAATTTTTATTTATATGTAAAATAAATATTATTTGATATCATATAAAATAACGTGATTTCAGCATCTTTACGAGATTTTAAGATCAACTAGATATATGATATCAGCAAGATAGACAAAAGCATATAAAAAAGAAAATATGAACACGGAATATTTAAAAAAAAACTCTAAATAAATAAATAAAATTATCAACAAAAAAGTATAAGAAATATAAAATATAACAATCCCAAAAGTGTTTCTATATGTAAACATGTTTTCTGAAAATTAGCAGCGTTTACATATATGTAGTATTTACGATGTATATGTAGAAGCAATCCCTGAAATTACTAAAAATATTTAAAAACTAATCAGCGTAAATTAAAATTTTAATTCTGTCTAAACAAAAACTTTCATTACCAACATATCTATCAATTTTTTGTCGATTGCTTTCTAATATCTAGTACTAATACAATTTCTAATACAATTTCAGAACAGTTTTGCGATCATATCAAATATAATTCAATACAATTCAATATAAGAAAACAATAACTAATAATAATAAATAATAAATAATAATAACAATTAAAATCCCGAAACGATTCTGTTGAGCATGTTTTTAGATTTTTACATTGAAATATGATAAATATGAATCTTTGAGGTAATGCAAGAAGATTATGACATTAAAACATGTTTTATTTTATTATATTTTAATTCCAAATTAAAAAAGAGATTACTTTATCTGCTTATGTTATAACGCTAATAAATGTTGTCACGCGCACGTTATAAATATCAGTTGCTGTCTTAGAAATATAAACATGATGCATATACATGATACATAGGTATTATTAAAAATATGTTTTGTTTTTATGCTTTTTATTTATTTTTATATGTTTATTGTTAAATAAACTGTGAATGCTTTTCTCTCTTATATAAAAAGCATATGTATACAATATTCGAGTTTGTTCATTCGTATATGTCTTTTCTTATCAATTTATTAAACAAATAATATAGATACAACAGACACTATTTACATATAAGTCGCGCGATAGTATCTTAATCTGGACGAAACTATTACAGAGAATTTTAATTATTTCTTTCTTTTATATTACATTGAGTACTTTAAACAAGCGCTTAATTTAAAATATCGAACATTTATGTTAATAAATAATAAATAATAATCAAATAAGATTTTAATATATTTTTGATACATATCAAGCAAATATTGTTTATTATTAATTAAAGATCTCTGTTTTATTTAGCTAAAATATTGAAAATTTAAAGATATATTAATTATATTGAATTAAATTATAATTAAATAAATAAATTAATTGAATTAAATTATATTAAATAGTATAATAATAATGATAATATTAAAATTTATTAATGAAATTAAAGACTCTATATCATATTATATAAAAAAATTAAAAGGGCGGAAGGCCTGAAATGTTAATTATTATAAAGAAAAGAATTAATCTAGTTTTGAAATTTAAAATTTGAAATTTAGTTCATAAGGTAAAATCTGAAAAAGATACAAACTTAATAATAATAATAATTAATATCGAAAATGAATAAATGAAAAAATATATTAATCAAATTTTTTGAGGGATTATAATTATAAATAGTATTCAGTATTTAATTAATAGAAAAGGATATAAGATATAAGTCTTTTTAGATTTGTTATTTTACATATTAAGGAGAAGATAGTTATTGTAAATAGAATAATTAATATGTATATAAGTGAATAACAATAGATAAGTGAAATAAAAATAAATGGAATGATTTTTTTAATCGAAGAAGAAATTATAATTATAGTTCAATCTATATATATATATATATATATATAGATATGGATACATATATCTATATATATATATAGAAATTATAGGGAATCGAGAATGTATAGAAGATAGGCCAAGTTTTAATATTAGTCTTAAAGTTATAATGATATAGATTAAGGAGTTATTAGATGATATTAGATAAATTGATGTTAAAGAAATCGATAAAAGGAAGGAAACAGTAACTTGGATGAAAAAATATTAAAAAATTATTTTTTTTTTATAAATAATGTTAAATGAGATAAAGAAATAAAATTATTAATTTCTATGATAAATAAGATTATTAAATCATTGATAAATAAGGTTAATCATAATAATAGTAAAAAAATTAATTGATAGAGATTCAATTTTGTATTAAATGAAGATCTATAAATGTTTAGCTTTAATTATTCTTTAAGTAAAACGGATAATAATGCAATAAGATTGCTTATTTAGCTTATTTAGCAAAACATAATTTACGCATAATTATCAATAAGTATCAAGCAATCAAATAAAATAACTAAAGTAATTGAATAAAGTTAGTTAATGATTATAAAAGCAAATATGCTAATACGAAAAATATAAGAAGAATATTAAAAAGAAAGAGAGGGAAAAATGAAAGAGATAAAACATATATTTAAAAACGCGAGACAAAAGAGTATACGAAGAAAAGAGAAGGAAAGAGAACTCGGTCGTAATCTGTGGGAGACAACAAGCAGGCAGCCAGGCATGTCTAAAGAAAAGGAAGTTCGGCGGACCTCAGTTCCGCTTGTTCTCATCTTCCTATCCGTCTCCTCCC
The DNA here is from genome assembly GCA_020341155.1 of Eciton burchellii. Taxonomy (NCBI): domain Eukaryota; kingdom Metazoa; phylum Arthropoda; class Insecta; order Hymenoptera; family Formicidae; genus Eciton; species Eciton burchellii. The sequence continues at coordinate 121,379 of JAHMML010000110.1, read as the reverse complement.
TTCCGTCTTCCCGTCCCCGCACATCCATTCCTTCTCTCCCCCTCTCTCTCTCTACCAACCCCCACTTCTACACCTCTCTTCATCACTTTACTTCCCCTTCCTTTCCTTTCATCTTTCCTCCTTGTTTCCTTCTCTCTCTGCCTATCCTTTCCTGATCATCCCTTCCATTTTTCTTTTTATCCCCTCCCCCCCCCCCTCACACACACACACACACACCTCTCTTCATCACTTTACTTCCCCTTCCTTTCCTTTCATCTTTCCTCCTTGTTTCCTTCTCTCTCTGCCTATCCTTTCCTGATCATCCCTTCCATTTTTCTTTTTATCCCCYCCCCCCCCCCCCCCCCCACACACACACACACACACACACACACACACACACACACACACACACACACACACACACGCTTCACTTTCTTATATTTCTTATATTTTTCATACAATTACATCATTACAATAAAATCATTTCATACAATTACATCGTTACAATTAAATCATCATTATTCCACTCTTGTACAGTTGATGCGCGAATATAGGCCCTTTAAGTACTAGCTGCTATAGCCTTCACATCTTTTCATCTTTCCTTTATTGATAATTTGTCTGTAGCGCATTTCTATATTGCTGAAACTCAGATGATGCAGAAAATATGTGAGATAGCAGGAACGGAGATAGGAAAGTAAGAGAAAAGACAAGAAGTAAATATCTCGATAAAAAGAGGACGAAGCAGAGCTGGATAAGAAAAAGGAAAAAAAAAAGAAATGAAGAAGAAAAAGGAAAAGGGATAAAAGCAGAAGAGGCAAAAGATTGCAAAGAGAAGTAAACAGAAAGAAACAATAGCGAAAGAACGGAATAAAAATTAAATGAAAAATTGAAAACTGAGAAGAAAAAGATAGGCCAGAGAAGGAAGAGCGCGGAAAAGAAACAGAAAAGAGGAACGAGCTGAAGTGAGAAGGAACAAGCGGAGAAGAAGAAGAGCAGAGAAATGAAGAGAAGAAGAGGAAGAAGAAAAGATGCAAGAGAAAAGAGAAACGGAGATATATCGGAGAAGAGAAGCAAATGGAATGAAAGAAAGATAAAAACAAAAAGATGGAGCAACATGACGAATAACGAGATAAAAATGCGATGAAGGATAAATAAGAGAAAAAATCAAAGGGAAAGATAGAAGGTTGAAGAACGAGAGAAAGAAAAGGAGGAAGGGATCCCGGAGACTCGCGTTGCATAGGAATGCCATGTAACGATGTTGTACATCCGGGACAACGGACGCGGCGCCCACTTCGCTCTCTTTCTTTACGTCGCGTCTGATTGCTGTCGTTATCGTCAACGTTCTCCATTCTCCGTCCTTTTTTATTTTGTGCCCCTCTCTGTCTCTGTCTCTGTCTCTCTCTGTCTCTCTGTCTCTCTCTCTCTCTCTCTCTCTCTCTCTCTCTCTCTCTCTCTCTCTCTCTCTCTCTCTCTGTTGGTCTGGCTGTCTCTTTCTTTCTTGCCTGCCCAGATGGTTGTGCGTAGCGTAGGACATAGCGATCAAGTGGTAGGAATAATATAGGATATTGTAATGCCTTTGAAAAGACCTTACCTATTTTCTTCGGCCGCGGAACAACAGAAGTGAGAAAAAGAAAAGGAAGCTACTATTCGTTGAAGAGCGCATTATCACTCTGGCACATAATCAGCGAGGTACGCGTGCTTTATTATCTTGGATAGGAAGGGGGATAATCAGGCAAATTAGAAAACAGAGTCGGATGGAACTTGCAGTCGGAAATATAGTTTAAGTCTGTTTGACTCTATTTCGATGTAGCTTTACATCTGAATTATCATTGTTTAGATTCTACATTCTTCATCTGGTACGATTTTTCATAAATTAATTTTTATAAGCTCTTACGCGCGCTTACGTTTACGCATTTGCTTGAACAAGTGTGAAATAATCGAATTGATTAATTTTAAATATCATCTGGAGACTATGTATATGAATGTGTGTGTTTAGTATATGTAAAAATTGTAGAATACAAAACAGCAATGTCGATATTATAATATTATGTAGATATATGAATATATTCAAATAACATTTCAACAATATTAATAATAATCTAAATAATAATTGTCTAATATCTATCGTGTAAATTAATATTTAATTGTATTAATATTTAAATATTTATCTATGATATATTTAGACGATATTTAAATCACTATTTTATTAAAATGAATTTAAAAAAAATGAAATTTTATTAAAATGGATTATGAATAAAATGAAAAATAGATGATTCTATTTAAGGGAAAATATTAAATGGCTGAGTCTGTTCAATTCGTCTGTTCAATAAATTTTTATGTAATCTTTATTTGATTCTTAAAAGAAATAATAATTCCTTGAAAAATGATATCATTGATGATTTTGTTCCCGTTTCTAACAATAATTATATAAATAACTATAATAATCCAATATAAATATTTATAAATTTATTTATAATAATTTATATATTAAATGTTATATGTTACATATTATATATTATTAAAAAATATTATTAAGAATATTTGAATGTGAAATGAAAAATGAATGGAGGAAAAGGCACATTGAGGAAAAAGTATGMCCTTACCGCCGTTAGAGAAACTGTCAAGTTGCTACAAGCTGTAACAAAAGACGATAGGGGAGAAGACGAACTCTCGACGAGGGTCGTGAGGGTGAAGCTGCTCGTCCGCGTGGCTGCTTGCTTGCCGACCTGCTTCTATTTTCCGTCATTTCATATCCCACTTGTTGCCTAACTTTTTCTAGTTCTCGTCTTACGTGACGGGCTTTTGAAAATCGAATCGTCACGTTTCTCTCCATGACTGAAGAAACGTTTGTATTCACCGCAACATACCGGGGAATGCATAACATTGCTCTGTCATTGTGGGAATGTTAAGAAAGAGATCGATAAAACGTTTAGCAAATTAGCATCAAGAATTTTTATATTTATAATTTAGACTCCCTTTTCAATGTATGTGAATGTTAATAAAATGTTGAAGACATATCAGCAGATTGGCAGCAAATTCGAAATGTTACGGTATTACTTGTACCTGCATTAAGATTCTACCCTGCCAACAAAGCCTATCGACAACTTTACAAGAGATTAATAACATAAATAATAATAGCAAATAAGACCTACTACGTATCCAATTCAAACAACAGATTGTACTTGATTTTTATTGCTTATCTGCTATTTTATCTTGTCACTCGGTTATTCTTCCGCTAGCATTTTGACAATGAAATTTATAACAGACATTTTGTAAGATTTACTTTCTCACATTTAAGGATAAATTTCAAAAAATGCTGATAATACTAATTAATGATATGCAAACCATACAAATGTATTGGCTAAATAACACAAGATTTCAAAAGACTTAACTTTTCAATACAAAAATAGATTATCAAATCAAATCTTTGTTATTTTTTAATTGCCACTATGTCGTATTAATAGAATGCAATAATAATAATAACTAAATAAAAATGATAATATATTTAACCATGACGATCGTCGATAACAAAAACACTGAGCATTCTGTTTGTGTCATGATAGTCATCGGTAATCGACAGTTACAACACTTCAAAATATATAAATAATATGATAATATGCACTTATTTACATTTACAAAAAATACTGATTGTTTGATAGTGCTAGAAGAACATAACGGATCAAGTGCATTTATTTAATAATGATGTTATTATTAGAATGTTTATATTATATTTTATATTATATTATATTATTTTATATTATATTTATATTATATTTTTATATTAGAATCATGATTATATTTTAATAATCTATTTGACATGAACGGAGAGTCAACTAAATCACGCTTCACAATGAAGGCGTTAAGAAAAATTTTTAATTCTAGATACGTTATAATAATATAATAACATAATTCTGAATAGCAAAATATTTTACTAGCAAAATATTTTATTTTTTGCTAGCAGATAAATTTTACCACCGAGTGTAATTATTATCCAAGTATAATGTTAATAAAAGAATAAAAGTTACAAATTCGTTAAGAAATGCCAACATCAAATTTATATAACAACAAAGCATCAAAATAAAAAATAAAAAGCGTAACAAAGTAAGAAGATATATATACAGAAAAAAGAAATGATTATATAATATTTATAGTATATTTAAAATATTAATATACCATGACAATTATAACATAGCGTTATATATATGCATGCATATGTGCACGTGCGCACGCCAATATATGTTCAGTAAACATGAAATATTTATTATTATATATATATATATATTTATAAATAATTATGTTTATTATATATATATGTATATTACATATACATTATTATATTATATATGCATAAGATGCAAAAGTTGTCCGCGTGCATGGAAAATTAGTTCAAATTATATGAATCGCAAAATATCAAAATATTTTACACTTTAATCTGTCTTTTTTCCTTCGCTTCTTTTTGATTGCTCTTTTGATTCCCCTTTTCTTCATCTTCTCCTAAATTTTTTTTTCTTCACATTCTCTGTCTCTCTTGATATTCACCTAAATTTTGCTATAAGTTGAAAGCAATCCAAATAACCGGAAAATAATAGAGCCAAAAGATTAGAATCATTTAGTATATGTAATACGGAACTTTGTAACGATATAATATTCCCTATTATTTGTAATTAGCAACAACTATATATCGTGTGAAATAAAATTGTAAAAGCCTATGTTATGATAATTTCGTGCAATGTGATAATCTATCATTAGTTGCGTTCTAATAATAATTCTTTACAATATGTATCCTTATAATATTTTGTAATTGCACAAACATGCATGAGATTTCCGGAATTCGCATAAGTATATACATTGGAAGCCAACTTGTGAGGGGAATAAGAGGCAAGCATATTCGATCAATTACTCATCATCGTGTGAAACCATGCCGCGTAGCGTCAGGAAGAAACAAGTGCGAACTTCGGACGATGACGAAGATTCTCGCTGATGTAAACCGGTTCAATCACATAGAAGATCCCAGAATGCCCAAAAGTGGATATTAATATGCAATAATTCCGCATGGTTGCGATATCGAGATAAAATGATAATGCAGAACTTCTTTAATAAAATCGATTTAGTTATCGTTCTCTTAAATTAAAACTGTCTGATATTTCAGTAATGTGTTGTTCTGTTAAAACTAGAATAAATTTCATTATGCAAATAAAATAGCGTGATAGATACGCGAATGTTAATCTATATATTACGAGCATCATAAATTACGGAAGCTCCTGAAGAACTGGAAAATTTCAGACTGAATCAACAACATCGAACTTTTTGACAATCAATCATGACAATCTATAAACATTGATGAATTATATTTATATAATATATCAGTTAAAGGTTGTCAATGTTGTGTATATAAATATTCAATTTGTGTGGCAACGTCACTATTTAATTTTGCTATACTAAATTTCAAAAATGTCACAAACACAACGTAAATAAATTATAGCCTCTGTTTCACAGAAAAAATATTGCCTGGATAATAATATTGATGACAAGAATATTTCAATCATTCTTTTTATCTGTCTTCTATTCTAAAGTCTTCTTTAGTCTTCTAAAGTCTTAATTAAATTCGGTATATATTCTTACAGAAAAAGAGTATTAAATATAAAAGTCTTCTTCTTCCAATTTTTATGAAATCACATATATAATATGTATATGTATATATTATATTATATATATATTATATTATATTATATATATATAATATATAATATATATATAAATTGAAATTTAAAAAAATGAAAGTTCATAATGAAAAATTTAGAAAGAATTTTATGTTTTTATCTTTCGTTACTAAAAGAATTTCTCTAGTTCATTAATAAATATATAGTACGACTTGGCAAGAACGTGTACGAATTATATTCGAATTGAAATTGAAATTGAACATGAAATTAAAATTATAATTCAAGTACGAATTCATAATTCGTACGCATTCTTGTTATTGAATTGGGCCACTTTTTCGTTGATAAATAGAAAAATTCTTTTAGTAAAAAAGATTTAAAAAATCTTTCCAGATTTTTAATTATGAACTTTCTTCGATTTTCTTAATTTCATCTATTGTAAAAAATCTTTTTATATCTTTTTCATAATTTATAAGTAAGATTAATTATTTTCAGAGATTAATCGTTTGAATATCACAGTACAATCACTGCTTTCTGCCACCATTGTTTCAATAGACTCGTGCGATCATATCATCTATGCGTATGTTTAATACATAATTAATATTACAACTTGAAGAGGCTTTATTAATGTCTTTCCCTTACCATCTTTTTCATCGTTGCGCGGACCAAAGTTGACTATTTAATATGCATATTCAGGTAAGCGTTCGTTAAATAAGCGCCTGATATTCGTCCTATCGTCCATTAATTAAATTCGGTATATATTCTTACAAAAAGAGAGTGTTAAATATAAAATAATAAGTAGTAATGTTATATAGAAGTAAAAAGAAACAACAGTATTATTTTAAATCAAACAATTCAGTCAGAAACGCCCCTATCAAACATGGCAATCACGAGTCTTATGGTTCCAAATTTTTATTTATAAAAATAATACGTAAAAATAATAGCACGTATCTTTCATTATTATAAAGCAAGATATTAACATCTTCACATCATGTAATTTAAATACCGTTTACTGATTCTTTGGTTTTAGTAGCTTTTATACAATACTGCATATCTTTCATTTATATATATAAAATGTATTAAATAAAAAAAGAGAGAGAGAGATCGAGAGAGAGCAAGAGAGTGAGAAAGAGTGAGAGAGCAAATAAGCATGTCATATGATACGTGTGCATGTGATATTATTTCCATGGATATAGTGTATCTATAAATGCCACAATATTAAACGCAAATGTAAACATTTAGTGAATTTATTTCATAATTTATGGTTATATTACATAATTTATATAGCTTATGCGATAACCTATTGATTGTTTTTAAAATTGTATATGAATGTATTTGAATGTTTAAATAATGATATATGCTTCATATTTAAATTTCTTTAAGAAGTATTTTATAATTTATTTTGATATATATTTATAAAAATTTTAATTTACAAGATTTAATTTAATATAAATTAAGTTTAATTAAGTTTAATTAAAGATATTATGAAAAAATTAATATTTTAAAACGAGAAGTAAAAAAGAAGACACATATATACTCGAAATGTTATATATTTTATTTTATACACATACAAGTACATGCGATATGTTCTTAACTTGTTTTCCTCTGTTTCTCTCATTTATCGTTCTTCTTTTAACGCCTAATGCTCTTACATATCCTCTTTCACATCCTATGCGCTACAATACGTAGCTTCATTATGCTAGTACAATAAATTGTATATAGCTCTCATTAGGCTCGCTTTCCATGGTTTCTCATTCGCGGTGTGCGCTTTTACTGAGCGATTATTGCTGGAATCAAAGCAGATTACCGCGTGTGATATGCCCCGTAAAATATTTCTGATGTTTGGAAACGTGCGGAAACGATATTTCCTAACTTATCAATATCATGTTGCACAATATTCGATCATTATCACGGATTATTACGTACTGCGCTTATGACATTCTAAGAGCTGTTATCAAAATATGAATTTCGCGCTTGTCGAATTGGAACGGGACTTGCGCAGGATAAAATAAATTTAGCGCATTACAAATTCGCTTGTTCACTTAAAATATCTACATTTAAGTTGTTCGTTTTTCTTTTATGCAATTTGCAAATTTATTTAATTTATATATATATATATATATGTGTGTATATGTAAATAATTTATATATATAATTATTTATATTTAATTTATATAAATCATCGACAATCTATATTTAAGCCAATAAATATTTTGTTCATATTTAATTTATTTAAATTTGAATACTTAATTTATTTAAAAGAAAATACATGATACTTGATAGAGAGAATTGAAATATTTTTGTCTCGATTAATCTAATTGTAGCGGTATAATATTACAAAAATATTACCAGAAATACAAATTTGCGCAAGCAATTAAATCGCAAACAATATTCAAGGAAGGACAAGGGAACTCTTGTCAAACTTACTTTCTTATCTCAGTATTGATATACGTTATATTTAGATTACATTCACCGTGTCGCTATATTCACGCAATTTTTCCCATTTGCTTAAAATTAATATCAAAATCTAATTTCAGCTTAGATTATATTATTTAATGTAATAAGTTTGCAAACGAAAGTACAATTTGGCATCTTATTGAATAATCTTTTTTTTAGCATAAGCTCCCCCCCCTCTCTCTCTCTCTTTCTTCCTCTGTGTGTGTGCGTGTGTGTGTGCGTATGTAAAAATATACGTAAACTTGATTTATATATGATTTATGCATTTTTATATTTATAAAAACGTCATTTGTTATATAAGAAACACTTTTTATAATTAAAAACTAGAATTTAAATATCGGAATTTATCGAATCTATTAAATCTGTCGTTCCGAAAAAATAATACTTTCCATCAGAATTTTCTTTTAATGCTCAATTTTCCTTCGCGGCTGTCAATTATTTAATATAATAATCTAGGATCATATAAATTAAATAAAAGATATATAATGTAACGCGCGAGCGAAAAATATTATTCGTTTCTTTGCAACTATGTATTATGTATCGTGCAAATGTGAAAAATGTAACAAAATGCTGAAAAATATAACACGTTTGTGAAGTGTGACTACTAACAGTGTATATTCACGCTTTAGAGTTTATTTTCTTCATATTTGCGTGTACAAGCATTTTTTTCATATGCAGTATGACGCGCGCACATAAAATTTATCCTTTTGTTATTTTATAATTGCTAATAATTGACACGTTGAATGAAACAATAATTAATGCGAGTATTAAATATATGTAAATAATATGTATAACCTCGTGTATGACATTGTAATGCGATAATAACTATGTAATAACTATGTAATTGAATATATCAATGAATCTATATTTAGATTTCCGCATTTTATGATTACATATAATTCAGCTTTTGAATTATATTCAGTATTATGCTGTTCAGATACTATTTAGATTTAATAACATCGTTAATTGCCATATTATGTCAGTCCATGAATACATTGTTTATTGAGATTAATTTTCAATATAAAATATTATCAACAAATAATGTGGTAATGATAAAAAGCGACATTATTTATGGGATGATTTCATAAAAATTAATATTAGATTGTAACATAAGTTTTCCGGTTTTTCAGTCATTTTTTTCTGTTCAAATCAAACAAGTAATACGATTTTAATAAAAGAACCGAAAACTTAATATTTTGCAGTTTACATATAACCTTACTAGAAATAGGAACTTAATCATTTTCTTAATATTATGATATCATAATAGAGACAAATATATTATTTTAATGAATGCTTTAGAAACTTGTTTCTAAAAATAGCTCGGCTTCTTTCTAATTAATCATTGCATGAATGTTATAAATATTCTATAAATATAAACACTCTTCATCAGATTTTGAATATTTGGATAAAATATTCAAAATATTTGGGTGGCTCGCCTAAAGGTTTTAAGTTCTTCAAGCATATATGAATTCGTTGTGTTTCAAAGCACTTTTGATTTTATAATTTCTATATAACTTATTCGCTTATTCTTATCTGCTTATATTAATTATGATTAATTATAAGCCTTGCGACTTGTTCGAAAATTTCTCTTCAGCTAATTATAGGTAATGAAAAATCATTGATAGTGAAAGGTTTTGCAGAATTCATGCAGAATTTCATGTAGAAATTCAGCAGGTTTGGATATTAGGTCGTAATTTATTATTATCATAATATATTTTTTAAGAGTACGTCAAACAAAAGGGGATTTTTCTGACATGATTCGTATGTTCGTTGTCAATTAATTATATTATGGTTGTTATATTATTTATTAATTATATTATGTTATATTAATGATATTATAATTATATTATATTATATTATATTAATTATACTCATCAGAAATTCAATTGGCATAGCTATCGCGGAGATGCATTTACTATGTTCTCAACTAACACATAAATATATATGGATTATCTGAATTTATACAAAACGTCCCTTGAGGAGATATAGTGAGAAAAAAAAAGGAAAGTTGATCGATTATCGCCGATACAATGAAATGAGTTTAAGTAAACTAAATGCGAGTTCAAAAGATGTGCTATTATAGAGAGAGAGAGAGAGAGAGAGAGAGAGAGAGAGAGAGAGAGAGAGAGAGAGAGAG